>JAMPIV010007741.1:0-103265 GCA_024509875.1 Oreohelix idahoensis
AAAAAAAAAAAAAATAAATAAAAAATAATGGAACAGAGCTAATGATAAACACCTGGTCTCTTTTTCTTGCATGTTTTCAACTAATCCTGTCATAGTTTACGCTACTAAGTGGTATATCGTGCTAAATTATGAGTGCCTGTTGCAAGTAACGTTCATCACTCATTACAGTTTCATCCGCGAAGGAAGCAGAAGGTACTTAGCAACAATATGTCATGCCCAGTACAACTTGTACATGTGGCCATATATGTTTTCAACAAAAGTAGGTCTCGTCAGACAACTTGTACAAGTCCAACTTGTACGGTGCCATATAGCGTCTTCAACAAAACAAATGCCATGGGGGTGGAATTCTACTTGTACTGTGGCATTTATGTCTTTCAATAAAACATATGCCAAGTCTAGTTGTACTGTGGCCATATAGGTCTTCAAACAAATGTATGCCAAAGTCTACTTGTACTGTGCCATATAGGGGGGTCTTCAAAACAAACGGTTGCCAAGCCAACTTGTACTGTGCCATTATAGGTCTTCAACAAACCCGTATTCTGTCAACTTGTACTGTGCCCATATAGGTCTTCAACAAACATAATGCCAAGCCTACTTGTACTGTGTCATTTAGGTTCCTTCAATAAACATATGCACAAGTCTAGTTTTACTGTGCATATATAGGTCTTCAACAAATGTATGCCAAGTCTACTTGTACTGTGCCATATAGGTCTTTCAACAAATGTCTGTCAAGTCAACGTTGTACTGTGGCCGTATAGTGTCTTCAACAAACGTATTCTGTCAACTTGTACTGTGCCATACTAGGTCTTCAACAAACGGTATGCCAAGTCTACTTGTACTGTGCCATTTAGGTCTTCAATAATTGTAATGCCAAATCTAGTTTTGTACTGTGCCATATAGGTCCTTCAACAAACGTACTGCCAAGTCAACTTGTACTGTGCCAGATAGGTCTTCAACAAACATATTGCCAAGTCAACTTGCTACAGTGCCATATAGGTCTTCAACAAACGTTATGCCAAAAATCAACTTGTACATGTGCCATATAGGTCTTCAATAAACATATGGCCAAGTCTAGTTTTTGTACTAGGTGCCATACTGGTCCTTCAACAAATGTATGCTGTCCTACTTGTACTGTGCCATATAAGTCTTCAACAACTGTATGCTGTCTACATGTACTGTGGCCATATAGGTCGTCAATAAACATTAATGCCACGTTCCAACTTGTACTGTGTCCCATAATAGTTCTTCAACAAATTGTATTGTCCAAAGTCCAACTTGTACATGTTCCATATAGGTGTCATCAACAAACCAAATGCCCTAAGTGCAACTATGAACTGTGGTCATTGTTAAAGCACAACTCACAATGTTAACCAGCAGTTTTTATTTGGGTGGTGGTGCTGAATAAACCTTAATAGCCGTCATATAATGTTAGTGGACGGGGTTCTTTCTTGTCTGAGGCCATCGTAGGATGTGTAGACTCACACTAGATTTGTTGCGTCGTATCAATGTAGGCCACCATAAATGAACACATGTCTAGGTACTTTGCTCATGTATAGAAGGTGTAAGTGCTTGCGCGTAGGTGAGTGATTGTCAAGTTGACCTGGAGGACAATGTATTTTTGACTGTTATAGTGTGTCACCCTGAGGGCATAGAGGTGCTTAAGAGGGGTGGTCAGATAAATACTCAATCTCAAGTGTGTATACGTTGTTATCTATAGCATTGCTTCAAGAGGGAGGTGGTTGATGTAATCATCAATGGATAAGTACATCTTCTAATGCATGGATGCGAATTACGTTTATAGGTACTGTCAGGCCACAGTACACATCACACACACAACCACATGTAAGAAAGTCTAGTAATTTGCGGACAACAGCTGACGTTTCATTGGACTTTATTTGATCGATATGCAACGACCATGGTACGTTCAACATCAAATAAAATAGTCATTACGATACTTGACGACATACAGCATAGCAATGGTGAATAATATATAATTGGGCATCGAATGCATCATAGGACGACTGGTAGTTATATATATCTAGGTGCTGAAACCATCATCCTTTATTCTAGCTACAGCCAAAGATATCTAGATGTAGGAAGATTAAATCAAACTCTCCCTTTCTGACTTCCCCTGACACCCAGCAAGACAGTACATATCTTCTGGAGTCCATCAGGGCAATGTCCTCTAAGTTTTCCTTTAGTAGCAAAAGGTGTTCAAATCCTTGACCTGACGTGATAAACCGCCGGCAGGCAAACAGAGGTTCAAAACCAAAAACAGATAGCCCTTTGGGGCATGCACCAACCCGATGCATAAAAAGGGACATGGTGATTCGTGAGCTGCAAAAATTCTCTTGACAGTAGACTCCTTCCCTTCCAGTGGGATGTTTAGCAAGCAGGACTACACAAAATGTCAATCATAAAATAAAAGCTGGCGACCAAATAATAAGCATATGAAGAGCAATTACCTTTCTTCAGAGAAATAAAACACCAACAACTAACAACGCCTCCAGGCGTTTTAAATCACATGGGGAAATTCATCTGTATGATAAACTAAACAACACAAGAGGACTTCCAGTTTCCCCCGTCTAAAAATAATCACGGGACGCTGAAAAACTCGTCTCACTTCTGGATCGAAAACTCATTGCTTAGACTCCTGGTACGAAAAGTCTTTCTCCAACAACCTTAAAAACTCGACACAATGCGCAGTAGCGCTTGACCCCTCGAGACTAATACTCAAAACGTGCCGATGTTGGGACAAATTAACATTAAGCAAAGATAATGACCTAAAATCGAGCCTTATCTATGGGTCAAGGGAATAAACATCAAACTCTTGGGTTACAAAATCACATTTCCAAGAAAAGCTGCCTCTATACGAGCCATAGGAAGGATAACAACCAGACCTAGATCTAATAAATAGACCGCCAAGTTAAGGAAAACAAGAGCGGGTAACAACCATTGTAAAATGTAACCTCAGATAACCCACAGTTATGTACCTTTTTGATTAATACAAAAAAATTAAAGTGTACAAACAAGACAGGGGTGGTTGTAAATTATATATTGACTCAGAAAAATCTGTGCGTAACAGTTTACCGCACCCCCCGGGAAAAAAAAGTGAAAACATTTTTTTTTTTGAATCCAAGAGCAAGATCCAATAGGCTCCTAACGCACGAATGATGCACGGACCCAAAACATATCACCCAAAAAATATAATGCCTAATGTGAGGCTAGCTCGACGCATGGAGAGCGTCAGGGTGAGACTATATCTCAGATCCTTAGAGAAAGTATTTCCCTAAGTACACACATATTCCAGGGAGGTGCCACCAACATACACCACAGTGCTGGCAACATATTAATGCAAGCAAAATTATAACACATACAAATTTATCTGACATTAAATATATATCATAGGATTAAAACAATGGGAATGTCAATCAAAAAACAGCGGTGTCCATATCATAATATACCGCATTATAGAGATATACACATCTTAATAACCAAATACAACATTATGTAAGCATGTAATAATATTATGATACAATGCGTTATACATAATACTAATTAAGTTGATGATCCCAGAAGACGTGGATATAAAATAAGAGGGCACATCTACTGAGTCGTTCCAAGGTAAGTTAGTACTTCGCTATACTTCATGGTTGACCGATGTACAGAATCTCGCACACATCAATGATTTGCTGCGAAAATATAAATAACACAATTCTATATGATAAATGTTAGATTTTCTAATACAGTAATCAAAATACATTCCTGACTATAAATTGTGGCCATGAGAACTTTTGGCCCTTATATTGCTAAACTTAGCCTTCTTCCGTTATACCAAAATCGGTAACAGGAAAAAGGAAATCATATAGTACAATGTTTATAAATTCCCATAAAGTGAGAACAGATGTTGTGCTGTATTATATAATTATAGTAGAGACTAGTTATAAATCTCGACGTCTATCAGGAAATATAGGGACAGACAAGGTTAAGTGGAAATCATGTAGGCATCTGGACAGAATGTCTGCCATCACATTGTCCGCACCTCGAATAGCTCGCACTGTGAAATGAAATGGTTGAAGAGCAATGGCATATCGAGTGGACCTCGAGCTCTTCAAGTTTTTACTCTTATTAGCAGTAAGAGCTTTCTGGTCGGTTTCCACAATGAAATGCGCGCCCAGAAGGAATCTTTGTAACTTGAGAATTGACCAAACCATAGCCAACAATTCACGGTCTAGAACCGAGTAATTCCTCTCTGCCGCATTTAGTTTCCTAGAGATATACATCACTGGATGCAGAGTATCTGAATACTCCTGCATTAGTGCTGCCCCAATCCCAGTGGATGAGGAGTCATTTCGAAGAACAAGTCTTCTCAATAGTAGGTAACCTTAAGATAGGTGGTGATGAAAATAAAGTTTTAATCTGGTCCAATGAGGATTGGCATTCTTGAGACCAGCGGATCAGATTAGGCGATCCTTTTTTCAATAAGGTTGAAAGAGGTGCCATAATGGAGGACAGATTCGGAATGAATCGTCCGTAAAATTGTATCAAACCTAAGAGACTACGTACTTGTTTTTTCGTCTTAGGAACAGAAATGTTTAGTATTTTGGAAATATTGTGGTCCTCTGTCTTTAAAAGACCATGACCAACACGGTAACCCAGGAAAGAAATTTCACTAAATCCTATAAAGGCTTTAGAGGGTTTTGCAGTCAAATTATACTCGCGAAGAGTAGACAGCAATTTGTATAAACCCAGATAGTGATCTTCCCAGGAATCACTGAAGAGACAGATATCATCTAAGTATGCTATGACATCTGTTCGATATGAGAGAATTCGACGCATGATGCGTACGAACGTAGCAGGGGGCGTTCATAAGGCCGAAAAGGCATGAAATTTCATTGTGATAAACCCCTATGTGTAGAAAAATCAGTAAAAGTTTTGGCGCGTTCAGTTAAAGGAACTGCCAATAACCCTTCGATAAGTCGAGTTTGGTAAAGAATCTAGAATTAGAAAGTTTGTTTAGTAGCTCTTCTAATGAAGGCATAGGTTCAGCATCGAACTTCATAACTTGGTTCAATTTGCGATAATCAACGCAAAGGCGTATGTTATTGTCTTTCTTTCGAACAATAACCATGGACGAAGAGTATGCTGAAGTGGATGGTTCAATTATTTTCAATTGTATCTTTTCATCCAATTCTTTTTTCGACTTTGTGACTGAAAATGGATAGGTATAGGATAGGTCTGACTCTGATAGGATTATGGTCAGTAAGTACTATGTCATGTTCAATGACATGTGTGTGTCCAGGAATGTCGGTATGGACATCCTGAAACGTTTGTAACATCGAAGAGACTTGTCGGTGTTCCTCAGCGGAAAGACTAGGAGAGAAACAGTAACGTTTTTTTCCAAGATTCCGTAGAATGAAGTGGGATCACAGGAAGAGGAAGATTGACATCTGAGAAAGTTAGTAGTTTCCTCATCCTGTATAAACGACAGGGATGAGTAATGACCATGAGGTACAGGAGAATCGTCCGTCGCCTGGAAAATAGGCTTCAAATAATCCGGTCGTTCAAGAAATTCCGTGAGCATATTTATATGGAAAGTTTTATGCTTCCCATCAATATCGACAACATAGTCGACATCGCAAAATTTTTGAGACTATCGTATACGGACCTTTCCATGCAATAAGAAGTCCTATTCTCCCTAGAAGGGAGTAGAACGAGTGCTTGTGTCACCCCAGACAAAGTTGACGTAGGACATCTATTCTTATTTGCAAATTGCCTTGCCTTGCTTTTCTTTAGCAAATTCGGATGAAAGAAGTTGCTAGTTTGGCATTGCATGCCTCGATGATCTTTTGCCTCAGAGCAATGACATACTCATATGAAGATTGTGTGTCATCGCTAATATTATCAGCAGTGATAAGATCATGGAGCAACGACATAGGGCCACGCGGACGCGCGCCAAAGACGAGTTCAAAGGGAGAAAATCCTGTATGTGCATTGGGTACCTCTCTGTAAGCGAAGAGGGCCGCAGGTAAAACTCTGTCCCAGTCTTGAGGATGATCCTCAGTTCTCTTCCCTAGTGAGTTTTTGATTGTTCTACTAAGAGGCTCAACTAACCCATTCGAAATTGGGTGATAAATACTGCTGAGAGACCTTTTAATATGCAGGTGTTAGACATAACCTGCGACATAATGTCTGAAATAAGTTGAGTACCATGGTCTGACAATATTTCTCTGGGGAATCCCAACGAGAAAAATATCAGCCAAAGAGCGTCTGGCAATATCGGCAGTGGAGATGCTCTTAAGAGGTATAGCCTCTGGCCAATGTGTGGTGCACATGTCGACACATGTAAGGATAAACTGATGTCTCCTCTGGCCGACTTGATTCCTAAAAGGACCAATAATATCTATTGCCATTTTTCTGAAACGGTACCCCGAATAGGAATGTCTGCAGCCTGGATAGGCGCTGCATGTCGTGGTCCTCTAGATTTGACCTCTTGACATATTTTGCAAGATCGGCAGTAAATACGTATGTCCTTGTTCACACATGGCCAAAAGAAAGCTGCAAGAACTCTCGACTTTGTACGGGAAAAACCCATATGTCCAGCACATTGCGAGTCATGAGCATGTTGCAATATTTGTAATCTCATACTCTTAGGCACAAGAATTTGTGAATGTGTAGACGCAGTCGAGTCTTGTACCATACGCACAAGTACGCCGTTTTTCATAGTAATCCAAGATTTTTGGTTTGTATTCTGATTTGGATCACCTTTTTTTGCTAGAATGAAGAATTTTTTTAAAGAAGGATCTTCTTCTTGCAATTTTATGAAAGAGTCACGTGAAATAACCAAGTGACTATCTTGGCTATGTACTTCATTATTATCAGTTAATGAAGTTTGAGGTATCTCAAGAGCTTGTGCTCTTGTGACCACTGCATTGGTAGCTTGAATATTTTGTTCCTCCCAAGCAGCAATCTGCTGCGGAGTACATTCCCTAACTCCGTGAATATGAACGATAATAAGATCCGCAATAGGATTTGGCAGAAGACACGCGTGCACATCTCCCGTAAAAAAGGGAGTAGCAATGTGAATTATGGCAGTAGGATACTTTTCTAAAGTGCCACCAAATGTGACACATTTGATCACTTTTCCTGTAGCACAGGATGGATCTACAAGAGATTGCTTAACTCCAATAGTAGTGCATCAAAAAGGAGTTTATAAAATCAAAAAGGACTTAGACTGGATTATTTACTAGCCCTTTATGTAGGATAAGAGATCCTCTCCTGTCATGCACAACTGCAGCAGGAAGAGCGGGAAGAGGGTGACCACAGCTCAAGGTAGTTACAGTAGTCGGTTCGAACAAAGTTGTGCATTGGGGGCATTCAATTGCTCTCCCAAAGTCAAAGGCAGAACATTTGACAGCGCTAGAGTTTTTATTATTATCAACCTGTTTACAGGCTCCCTGAGATTCTTGCTGTACAGCGTTTGCCTGCTGATATCTCTTTTTTTGTGTTGAGATCTACCGCGACTATTATTGCTTCTGGAATTATCATTGCATTCTCTATTGTAACTGTTATCCTGGTTTGAATCCCAGTTTCCATAGTTATCATTATCATTTCCATATTGATGAGCACATCTATTAGCTTGGTATTGAGGTCTCCACAAAGAATAGTTTTGGTAGCCTCTATTATGACTACCTCTGTGAAAATGTCTATAATTATTGGGTACAGAATAACGAGGACTGTCAGCCCGTCTCCAGTTCTTCGAAGAAGAACCGCTATGTGATTGATTGCCCTGATTCTGAGCATAATTACGGTTAAATTTCCTGTTAAAATTTTGTTGAGTACCCTGAAATTTACGAAGGAAGTTTGGGCCATATGGTGCTGCCGAAGCAACTGGCAAACCTTCCTTCACTTTAGAGTTGCTAATGGTTACATGAGGGTGCGCAGTGACATACTGGCAACAATATTCTTCCATTTCTTTTATGTTTTTAGGCTTACGCTCATGAAGGAAAGCAAGAAAAGACTTATTGACAGAAGATATAACTTTGTCTCTAAGTAGTAAGTCCATAAGTGCTTCAAATGTATGTTCTGTCTTAGACAGCTCAACCCAACGTGTAAACGTGAGACGTATTTTTGCAATAAATTCAGAGAATTCTACTCTGGTTTCTGGCAACATATTTTTGAATTGAAGACAATAGCCGTCTTCGTTAAGTTGGTATTTCTTTATTAATGCCGCCCTGACAACCTCATAATTGTTCTTGTCAGGCTCATCTACCATGCTTAGCATACTCAGAGCTTCACCTTTAAGTATATTCGACAATTGATCAACATATAGTGATTTATCTATATTATGTGTTTTACATGAACGTTCGAATCTGTCCAGATAGAACGTTATATCGTCACTGGAAGCATTTAAAGCTGGTAGTTTAATCTTGAAAGTACTAGCATTAGACTTATCAGCAGATGACACCTTATTTGGCATCATTAGCATTACCCATGTTCATCAACTTTAACTTCTCTAACTCTAATGCTAAGACTTTCTCAGCATGTTCCGTTTTTGCTTTTCTCTCTTCAGCCTCTCTTTGTGACCTTCTCTCTGGTTTTTCAGCTTCAGCTTGTCTTTTTTTTCCACCTTTTTATTTTCAACCTCCATTCGTAGTTTCCTCTCTTCAGCTTCAGCTTGTTTTTCTAACTTTTTATTTCAGCCTCTATTTGTAGTTTTCTCTCTTCAGCTTGTTTTTCAAACTTTTTATTTTCAGCCCTCTATTTGTAGTCTTTTATCTTCAGCTTCTCTTTTTTTGTTTTTTTTCCATTTCCATCTGGAATCTCCTTTCATCAACTTGCATCTGCAATTTTAAATTCTCAGCTTCTGCTTTCTTTTGTTCAGCCTCTATTTGCATTCTTTTTTCTTCCGACTTTAATGCCTTGGCATTTTGAACAGTCGCAAATTCTTCCAACTTATCACCAGTCTTGCCAAGAGATTTTCCTTGCTCAATAAAGTACTCAAGTGTAGACATAATGTCTAATAATATGAGTCCAAAACCTGAAATTATAAATTATCTTATTCCAACCTTAATGGTAACAAGTCTTAAATAAAGTACTTGTATAATCACATTACATCATCCCAATATCTGTGGGAAACAAGTCTTTGGCAAAGAACTTGTATAATCAACTGTATAACACCACCAGTCAATTCTTTATCATAAGTGCACTACACAGCTAATAGTGCATGACCAAATATTTCTATCAATAGTGACTGACAACAAAGAACAATGTAAACAATGAACAAAGATCAAAGACAATACGAAAACATTCGCAGAAGTCAACTAAATATACATCAAAACTAAGAAAATATCACAAAGAATGTGATAACTGCGAAAATCATACAAAACACATGACACTACAGTGTATAAATGTAAAGTTGTATAAAACTAAACAATAGAAAGAGGAGGCCTACAAATACAAACAAATCAAAACAAAACTAAAGAACAGAAAAAATATGACGAAAACAACGGAAGGTACAGTTCATCACACCTAAACAACAATAGCAACAAATGTCGCCAGCAAATTTCACAAAGGAAATTTGCAGAGTCCCTACAGAAACGCTGTTATAGGACCTCTGTAACGTGGCATAACCTTATAACAGACTCCACCCAACCGAAACCCGCTGAACTATAAACGACATGTAACATATAAACATCCAGCATATAAAGTTTACGCAAGAAGGCTTAGCTAGACAATACAATGGCACAGTCCACAAAAAAACAGGCCACTTATCTTTAGCAAATCCTATCGTCAAAATCGCAACGAACAGGGAGTAATCAGCATCCTAAAGATTCGATGATCCAACGCTGATCAAACTTATGAACTTGCATCGACCAAACTGTAATGATGACAGTACTTGACCTTCTGATGTCAACATAAACAGTACTTGTCCTTTTAATGTAAGTATAGACAATCGTATCAGCACTTGTCCTTCTAATGTAAGTATAGACAATCGTATCGGCACTTGTCCTGCTAATGTCGCTATAGACAATCGTATCGGCACTTGTCCTTCTAATGTCACTATTGACACTCGTATCGGCACTTGTCCTTCTAATGTCACGATGAACTTGACAACGTGACCATGAAAACCCCAACGAGCTGCCCCACCATAATGTTAAAGCACGTAAATGGCCACCATAAATGTTATTGTAGGTAAATGTTAAATGCTTTTATTTGGGGGTGGTGCTGAAGAAACCCTAATAGCCGTCATATAATGTTAGGACGGGGGTTCTTGTCTGAGCCATCGTAGATGTGTAGACTCACACTAGACGTTGCGTCGTATCAATGTAGGCCACCATTAATAACACAGGTCTTGCTCAGGTATCGAAGGTGTAAGTGCTGCGTAGGTGAGTGAGTGTCAAGTTGACCTGGAGACAATGTTTTGACTGTTATAGGTCACCAGGCATAGAGGTGCTGACAGGGGTGTCACACAAAACTCACTCTCAAGTGTGTATACGCTTGATATCTATAGATTGCTTCAAGAGGGGGTGGTTGATGTGATATGTGAATAAGTAATCATCAATGGATGGATGCGAATACCTTTATAGGTTCTGTCAGGCCACAGTCCATCCACACAACCACATGTAGAAGTCAGTAATTGTGGACAACAGCTGACGTTTCATTGACTTATTGACGATGCAAGACAAGGTACGTTCATCATCATATAAATAGTCAGTACGATACTTGACGACATACAGCATGGCAATGGTGAATAATATAATTGGCATCAATGCATCATAGACGACTGTAGATATATTCAGGTGCTGAAACCATCATCCTTTTCTAGCTACAGCCAAGATATCTAGATGTAGGAGATTAAATCAACTCTCCCTTTCTGACCCCCAGCAAGACAGACATATCTTCTGGAGTCCATCAGGCAATGTCCTCTAAGTTCCTTTAGTAGCAAAGGTGTCAAACTTTGACCGACGTGATACCGCCGGAGCAACAGAGTTCAACAAACAGATAGCCCTTGGGGCATGCACCAACCCGATGCATAAAAAGACATGGTGATTCGTGAGCTGAAACTTCTCATGACTGTAGTCTCTTTCCCGTCCAGTGGGAAAGTTAGCAAGCAGACTACAAAATGTCAATCATAAAAGCTGGCGACAAATAATAATCATATGAAGAGCAATTACCTTTCTTCAGAAATAAACACCACAACTCACACGCCTCCAGGCATTTAGATCACATGGGGAAAATCATCTGTAGATAAACTAACAACACAAGAGGACTTCCATTTTCCCCGACAAAAATGATCACGGACGATGAAACATGTCTCACTCTGATCAAAACCACTGCTAGACTCCTGGAACGGAAGTCTTTCTCCAACCACCTTAAACTCGACACATGCGCAGTAGTGCTTGACCCCTGAGCTAAACTCAAACAGGCAGATGTTGGACACATACCAAGCAAAGATACTGACCAAATCGAGCCTTATATGGTCAGGGAATAAACATCAACTCTGGTTGCAAACATTCCAAGAAAAGCTGACCTATACGAGCCATATAAGGATAACAACCAGACCTAGATCTAATAATAGACCGCCAAGTTAAGACACAAGAGCGGGTAACAACCATTGTAAAAATGTAACCTCAGATAACCCACAGTTATGTACCTTTGATTACAAAAATTAAAGTGTACAAACAAGACAGGTAAATATATATTGACTCAGAAAAATCTGTGCGTAACAGTCATAAAGGTCTTCAACAAATGTATGCCAAGTCAACTTGTACTGTGCCATATAGGTCTTCAACAAACTTATGCCAAATCAACTTGTACTGTGCCATATAGGTCTTCAACAAATGTATGCCAAGTCAACTTGTACTGTGCCATATAGGTCTTCAACAAACGTATGCCAGGTCAACTTGTACTGTGCCATATAGGTCTTCAACAAACATATGCCAAGTCAACTTGTACTGTGCCATATATGTCATCAAAAAACATATGCCAAGTCAACTTGTACTGTTATATAGGTCTTCAACAAACGTATGCCAAGTCAACTTGTACTGTGCCATATAGGTCTTCAACAAACGTTTGCCAAGTCAACTTGTACTGTGCCATATAAGTCTTCAACAAACATATGCCAAGTCAACTTGTACTGTGCCATATAGATCTTCAACAAACATATGCCAAGTCAACTTGTACTGTGCCATATAGATCTTCAACAAACATATGCCAAGTCAACTTGTACTGTGCCATTTATGTCTTCAACAAATGTATGCCAAGTCAACTTGTACTGTGCCATATAGGTCTTCAACAAACATATGCCAAGTCAACTTGTACTGTGCCATATAGGTCTTCAACAAACATATGCCAAGTCAACTTGTACTGTGCCATATAGGTCTTCAACAAACATATGCCAAGTCAACTTGTACTGTGCCATATAAGTTCTCAACAAACATATGCCAAGTCAACTTGTACTGTGCCATATAGGTCTTCAACAAACATATGCCAAGTCAACTTGGACTGTGCCATATAAGTCTTCAACAAACATATACCAAGTCAACTTGTACTGTGCCATATAGGTCTTCAACAAACATATACCAAGTCAACTTGTACTGTGCCATATAGGTCTTCAACAAACATATACCAAGTCAACTTGTACTGTGCCATATAGGACTTCAACAAACGTATACAAAGTCAACTTGTACTGTGCCATATAGGTCTTCAACAAACGTATACAAAGTCAACTTGTACTGTGCCATATAGGTCTTCAACAAACATATTCTGTCAACTTGTACTGTGCCATATAGGTCTTCAACAAACATATGCCAAGTCAACTTATACTGTGCCATATAGGTCTTCAACAAACATATGCCAAGTCAACTTGTACTGTGCCATATAGGTCTTCAACAAACATATACCAAGTCAACTTGTACTGTGCCATATAGGTCTTCAACAAACATATACCAAGTCAACTTGTACTGTGCCATATAGGTCTCCAACAAACATATACCAAGTCAACTTGTACTGTGCCATATAGGTCTTCAACAAACATATACCAAGTCAACTTGTACTGTGCCATATAGGTCTTCAACAAACGTATGCCAAGTCAACTTGTACTGTGCCATATAGGTCTTCAACAAACATATGCCAAGTCAACTTGTACTGTGCCATATAATAATAATAATAAATTCTTTAAGCGCCAAACACGGCGCATAAGGCAGAAACCAGTGCTCTCCAGGTTGTTCATTGTGACGCCACTCCTCTTAGCTCTTGCACATTATTTAGGCCCAACGTTCTTCCTTCTCTTATTATTGTTCTTCTGAGTGTTTCTTTTGGTCTTCCTTTTTTCCTCTTACCCTCAGGAACCCAAGTGAGCGCCTGTAGTGGTATTCTGTTGTTTTGCATTCGTAGGACATGACCGATATATGACCTTCGTCCTTTCCTTATATAGTTGGAGACATATTTCTGCCTAGAGTCTTCTCTTATTTGTCGATTAGTCTTGAATTCTTTCCAACTGATGTTCATGAGTTTTCTAAGACATTTGTTCTCAAATGTATTCAGCTTGTTCTCCAATGATTTTGTTATTTTCCAACTCTCACAGCCGTATGTTAACACTGAGATAACATTTGAATTAAACAGACGAAGCTTGGTATGTATATTCAATGATCGTAATTTCCAAATGTTAGATAATCTATTGAAGGCGCTAGCTGCCAAAGCAATTCTAGTATGGATTTCTCTTGTTGTGTCACCATCCTGAGTCATTTTACTGCCTATAGGTCTTCAACAAACATATGCCAAGTCAACTTGTACTGTGCCATATAGGTCTTCAACAAACATATGCCAAGTCATTTTGTACTGTGCCATATAGGTCTTCAACAAACATATACCAAGTCAACTTGTACTATGCCATATAGGTCTTCAAGAAACATATGCCAAGTCAACTTGTACTGTGTCATATAGGTATTCAACAAAACATATGCCAAGTCAACTTGTACTGTGTCATCAGCTCAGGGTCTATCTATGTCTTCTTCATCATCTTCATGTCTGAATCCAGCTTTCTTTCTCCATATGTTATTGTTAGTCTTTCTACAATCTGTCATCTTATCCTACTGCTTCAATCCTTCTATTCTTGCAAGCATCCATTTATGAAAGTCTGTAGCTCTTTTGGTTGTTGTTGTTTCTCTATGTGTCACAGCCATACATGTATGGACACAGCAAATAACTTAGTATGTCTCGTGACAATCCAAACAATAAAAAATGTAATCAAGAACACAATAAGATCATTCACATTACCACAGCATTTAATGAGATAAAGCATGACAGCTTTCATTCCATAAGATAATCTAAACTTAGATGATATAAATATCTGATTTTCGATTATAAAAGATATTAATTTTTTCAAAACAATGTTCATAGCAACAATAACAGGGCAATCCACATAGGACGTCAGTAAACTCACGACGTATAAAGTCAATGAGTCTTGAAACAGCCGTTGACGTTTTTCTTCATTATTTATGTAAATGTAGTCAGGTGAACAACTCCATCCTTTTCTATAACAGCCAGGAGATAACCAGATGTATGAGATCAGTTCACTCTCCTTAGTTTGACTTCAGCAAGACAGACACGTCTGCCGAAGTATAAATAATGTCCTCAAGAATATCCTCTAGATAATAAAGGTTTTCTAAACCTAGTTCATTTAACAAAGTAGCAAGTAATGGTCCTTGGTACCTGCATCAACCGATGCAGTACAATGCAGCGACATGTGAGCTGGGAAAAAACATCTCGTGACGACGACTTTCGCAGACAGGCTATGAATCGAAATCGCTCACGACCCAAAATCAATAGAGTTAATGAAAAAGTTAATTTACCTTGCTTTCATGAAATACACAGAAATATCACGCCTCCCGACATGTGGGAAAACACTAGAGGTATTATCTCGAATAAACGAAATATCCATAAGAGGACTACACATCCCTGACAGAACAAAAAAAAGCGGAGATCCCCTCTTCAACGAGGCATCTCTTTCGCCATTCCAAATCGCTCACTCCCACTAGTGGTGGGCGGAAACCGATCGACCAAACAACAAGACAAGTCATGCGCAGTCCAGCGCAAAAATGACCACAGCTCAAAAGTTAACTGCATTCGATACTAACGCGAGAAGACAAATGCTTACCGAGAAAAGTGACTATAGATTTCAAGCAGTTGTTGCCCTTGCGTTATAAAACAGATATTGAAATAAAACGATGTTGCGAGAATTTATCACGCAACATATCACCACCTCCTCCCGATAAAAAAAAAATGTGGAACACATTTTTTTTTTCAATATCAAAGAGCAAGCGATAAGCGGCTCAAAACGCACGAATTATGCGCTGATAATTAATTAAATTGCCAAACAATAGGCTAATTATAGAGTGTCTGGTGAGGATATACCTCAACAGAAAAATAAATATGTCTCAAAAAATATTCACATCGGGGAGGTGTCACCAACACACATCACGTTAGCATGTAAACACAATATACGTATGCAAGTTACTATAATCATCATTAAACAGCATACTCTAATATTGTCTTTAAAAATGGATGTACAAATCTGATAGGAAAATTTAAATAGTACATTCTTTGACATGTAATGACATAAGTACATAGCAAAGTTAAACTACATGACGATCCAGGACATATGCTCTGGTATTCCGAGGGTAAGTACACAATCTAGAACTCGTAAGGTAAGTCCTCAGCTCAACAATGACATTCTGAGAAAGTACAAGCAATATAATGCTAATTAATAACTAATATGCTTCATAAGGTACAATACATTATTAATAATTGTGGCTGTTTAGTAAACTAACGGCCCTTATATTAACTACTCAGTCCTCCTCTATCATTTTAAAAAACGAACAGAAGAAGATGACAACAAAGCACGATAGTGTGTACATATAAAGTAAGTACAGATGTGCTAATCTATTGTAGAAATATAGGTGTGTTATGACTCTGTAATATATAGAAATATAGGACAGAAGTATTAGTTGGAGTCATGTGGGCATCTAGACAAAATGTCAGCCATCACATTATCCGCACCACGGATAGCTCGTACCGTGAAGTGAAAAGGTTGAAGAGCTATAGCATATCGAGTGGATCTCGAACTCTTCAAATTCTTAGTCTGAATAGCTGTAAGAGCTTTCTGATCAGTCTCTAGAATGAAATGTGCGCCCAGGAGGAATCTTTGTAGCTTTAGAATTGACCAAACCATCGCTAACAACTCACGGTCTAAAACCGAGTAGTTCCTCTCTGCCGCATTTAGTTTTCTAGAAATGTACATAACAGGATGCAGAGTATTTGCATATTCTTGCATCAGTGCTGCTCCAATCCCAGTGGATGAAGCATCACTCCGAAGAACAAAAGTCCTATCAAGAGTAGGTAATCTTAAGATGGGAGGAGAAGAAAATATATTCTTGATTTGGTCTAGTGAAGATTGGCATTCTTCAGACCAACGGACCAGATTAGGCGAACCTTTCTTCAACAATGTTGAGAGAGGTGCCATGATCGAAGATAAATTTGGAATAAATCTCCCATAAAATTGAATTAAACCTAAGAGACTCCTAACTTGTTTCTTCGTTTTAGGAACAGAGATGTTCAGTATTTTGGAAGTATTGTGGTCTTCTGTCTTCAAGAGACCATGACCAACACGATGACCCAGGAAAGAGATTTCACCAAAACCAACAAAAGCTTTAGAAGGTTTTGCTGTCAAATTATTCTCACGTAGAGTGGACAGTAAGTCATATAACCCTAAATAGTGATCTTCCCAGGTATCACTGAAGAGACAGATGTCATCTAAGTATGCGATGACATCCGAACGATGTGACAGAATTCGACGCATCATGCGAACGAAAGTGGCAGGGGCGTTCATGAGACCAAAAGGCATAACATTCCATTGAAATAGACCCCTAGGTGTAGAAAAAGCAGTAAGAGGTTTGGCATGCTCTGCTAAAGGCACTTGCCAATAACCTTTAGACAAGTCAAGTTTAGTGAAGAATCTAGAATTAGAAAGTCTAATCAGTAGATCTTCTAACAAAGGCATCGGTTCAGCGTCGAACTTTGTGACCTGATTCAATTTGCGATAATCAACGCAAATTCGTATGTTCTTATCCTTCTTCCGGACAATAACCATGGAAGAAGAATATGGTGAAGTCGATGGTTCAATTATATTTAATTGAATCATTTCATCCAATTCCTTTTCCACTTGCGACTGAAAGTGTATAGGAATAGGATACGGCCTAACCCTAATTGGATTATTGTCGGTAAGAATTATGTCATGTTCTATGACATCTGTGTGTCCAGGAATGTCAGTGAGAACATCCTGAAATGTTTGTAACATCGACGAGACTTGTCGATGTTCGTCACCAGAAAGATTAGGAGAAACAGAAACGTTTTTCCAAGATTCCGTAGAATGTAATGGAACCACTGGAAGGGGAAGGTTGACATCAGAGAAGGTAGCTTCCTCATCCTGAATGACAGACAGGGATGAATAATGACCGTGAGGTGCAGGAGCATCATCCGTTGCCTGGAAAATAGGCAGCAAATAGTCCGGACGTTCGTGAAATTCCGAAAGCATGTTTATGTGGAAAGTTTTATGCTTTCCATCAATATCGACCACATAGTCAACATCGGAAATCCGAGAGACTATTGCATACGGACCTTTCCATGCAATAAGAAGTCTATTTTCCCTACTGGGGAGTAGGACGAATGCTTTGTCACCTGGACAAAGTTGTCGTAGACATCTATTCTTGTTAGCAAACTGCCTTGCCTTCTCTTTAGCAATTTCTGATGAAGCAGTTGCTAGCTTACATGCCTCAATGATCTTTTGTCTAAGAGCAATGACATACTCATATGAGGATTGAGTTTCATCGCTAATATCATCGGCAGTGATGAGATCGTGTAATAAAGACATAGGGCCGCGTGGACGCGCGCCAAAGACAAGTTCGAAGGGAGAAAATCCTGTGTGTTCATTAGGGACTTCTCTATAGGCAAAGAGAGCCGCGGGTAAAACCCTGTCCCAATCTTGAGGATGATCTTCAGTTATCTTACCAAGCAAAGTCTTGAGCGTTCTATTCAGACGCTCAACTAACCCATTAGACATAGGATGGTAGATACTACTGAGAGATCGTTCAATATGTAAGGTAGACATTACCTGTGACATAGTGTCAGATATGAGTTGAGTGCCATGGTCTGACAATATTTCTCTGGGGAACCCCAAGCGAGAAAATATCAACCAAAGAGCATCTGCGATATCTGTAGTAGATATGCTCTTAAGAGGAATAGCCTCTGGCCAACGTGTGCACATATCGACACATGTAAGGATAAACTGATGTCCTCTGGCCGACTTGACCTTAAAAGGGCCAATAATATCTATGGCCATTTTCTGAAACGGCCGAATAGGAATGTCAGCAGCCTGGATAGGCGCAGCTTGTCGTGGTCCTCTAGATTTGACCTCCTGACATACCTTGCATGATCGGCAGTAAATACGAATGTCCTTATTGACAAAAGGCCAAAAGAAAGCCGCAAGGACTCTCGACTTCGTACGGGCAAAACCCATATGTCCAGCACATTGCGAGTCATGAGCATGTTGTAATATTTGGACTCTCATGCTCTTGGGAACAAGAATTTGCGAATGTGCCGACGTAGTCGAATCTTGTACCATACGTACAAGTACGCCGTTTCTCATTGCAATCCAAGATTTTCTATTTGTATCCTGATTCGGATCACCTTTCTTCGCAAGAACGAAGAATTTTTTTAAAGAAGGATCTTCTTCTTGCAATTTTATGAAAGAGTCACGAGTAATTACTAAGTGACTATCTTGGCTATCAACTTCATTATCACTATTCAGTGAAGTTTCGGGTGTTTGTAGAGCTTGTGCTCTTGTAACTACTGCATTTGTAGCTTGCATGTTATTATCTTCCCAAGCAGCAATCTGCTGTGGGGTACACTCCCTAACTCCGTGAATACGACCAATAATAAGGTCCGCAATAGGATTAGGTAAGAGACAAGCATGCACATCTCCAGTAAAGAAAGGAGTGGCAATGCGAATTACAGCAGTAGGATATTTTTCTAGAGTGCCGCCAAATGTGACACATTTAATAACCCTTCCTGTAGCACAAGATGGATCTACAAGCGATTGTCTAACACCAATAGTGGTGCATCCGGAATCGAAAAGTAGTGAGACCGGAGTATCATTAACAAGACCCTTATGTAGAATTAAAGAACCCCTCCCGTCATGCGCAACAGCAGCAGGAAGAGCGGGAAGTGGGTGACCACAACTCAAAGTAGTTATGGTACCCGGTTCGAATAAAGTACTGCATTGGGGGCATTTGTTTGCTCTCTCTCAAAGTCAAAAGCAGAACTAGTGACAGCGTCAAAGTTTTTACTATCAACAACATGATTACAGGCTCCCTCAGTTTCCTGTTGTACAGCATTAGCCTGCTGATATCTCTTTTTTTTTTGTGTTGAGATCTACCCCGACTATTATTACCTCTGAAGTTATCAGAGTTATTATTATCTCTGCAGTTATTATTGTCTCTATTGTAATTGTTATACTGGTTCGAATTCCAGTTTCCACGATTACTATCATGTTCACATTGATGCGAACATCTATTTGTTTGGTTCTGAGGTCTTCGGCAGGAATAACCTCTATTACCATATCCTCTTTTGAAATGCTTATAATTATTAGGGTGATAGTAACGACCACTATCAGGTTGTCTCCAATTCTTCGAAGAAGAATCACCATGAAATTGGTTTCCATGATTTTGACAGAAATTACCGCTGCCCTTTCTATCAAAATTTTGTTGGGATCTACGAGCAAAGTTTTGACCATACGGAGCTGCCGAAGCAACTGGTAAACCTTCTTTCACCTTAGAGTTACCCATGGTTATGTGTGGGTGCGCAGTTACGTATTGGCAACAGAAATCTTCCATTTCTTTTATTGTTTTAGGTTTACGTTCATGAAGGAAAGCAAGGAAAGACTCATTGACAGACGACATGACTTTGTCTCTAAGTATTAAGTCCATAAGTCCTTCATAAGTTTTTTCCGTCTTAGATAGTTCAACCCATCGTGAGAAAGTAATGCGTATTCTTGCAATAAACTCGGAGAATTCAACTCCATTTTCAGGTAACATGTTTTTAAATTGTAGACGATAGCCGTCTTCGTTAAGCTGATATTTCTTTAACAAAGCGGCCCTGACAACCTCATAATTGCTCTTGTCAGGTTCATCCACCATATTTAATATACTTAGAGCTTTACCTGTCAGTATCCCTGATAACTGATAAACATATTTTGCTTTGTCTATGTTATGAGCTGTACATGCTTGTTCAAATCTGTCCAGATAGAACATTATGTCATCACTGGAAGGACTAAATGTTGGTAACTTAATCTTAAAAGTATCATTATTAGCCTTCCCAGAAGATGAACCCTTGTTTGAATCATTACCATTACTCATGCTCGTCAATTTCAATTTCTCCAACTCTAAAGCTAAGAGTTTTTCTTCATGTTCCATTTTTGCTTTCCTCTCATCAGACTCTCTTTGTAACTTCCTTTCTTCAGCTTGAGCCTGCATTTGAAGTCTTTCATTTTCAGCTTCTTTTTCAAGTCTTTTATTTTCAGCTTCTTTTTCAAGTCTTTTTATTTTCAGCCTCTTTTTCAAGTCTTTTATTCTCAGCCTCTTTTTCAAGTCTTTTATTCTCAGCCTCTTTTTGAAGTCTTTCAGCTTCTAGCTGTAGCTGGAGTTTTCTCTCCTCAGCTTCTGATTCCCTTTTTTGTTTTTCCATTTCCATTTGGAATCTCTTTTCATCCACCTGCATCTGCAGTTTCTTTTGTTCAGCTTCCATATGCAGTTTCTTTTGTTCAGCTTCCATTGCTTTATCATATCGAGCAGTTGCAAATTCTTCTAACTTATCACCAGTCTTCCCAAGCAATTTACCCTGCTCAATAAAGTGCTCAAATGTAGACATGTTGTCTAACATATGAGTCCAAAACCTGAAATAATTAACTAATTTATTTCAAACCTAAGTGTAACAAGTCTTAATTAAGCACTTGTATATTCACATCACATTATATTATCCCAGTCTCTGTGGGAAACAAGTCTCCAATCAAAGAACTTGTATATGAAATATCAGCACTCAAATCTTGATCATAAGTGCACTTCTCATTCAATAGTGCACGACACTATTCATCATTCATTTATCATCAGTATAGTAGTAACAGTGCATTAGCATAGCCCATTAACTAATTACTATAACTGTAAACAATGACTATGTAAACACATGCAGAATGTAAACATTGAAAATGTAAACAATACAAACAATGTAAACAATAACAATGTAAACAATAACAAAGATCAGCAACAATACAAAAACTTTCGCAGAAATCAACTAAAAATAAAGCAGAAATTAATGAAATATCACAAAAAATGTGACGATATCTGCGATAGAATTAAACAAAATACATGACACCACAGTGTATAAACAAAAATGTTGTATGAAACTAAATTATAGACAAGAGTAGGCTAACAAATACAAACAAATCACAACAAAACTAAAGAATGTGAAATAATAACGAAAACAATATTAAAACATGTCATCACAGCTAACATAAATAGCAACAGAAGTCGCTTAGCAAATTCCAGTATCGGAAATTTGCAAACCCTACAGAAAACGCTCACAATAGACGACCTCTATGACGTGGCATAATCTAACGGAGACACCACCCAACCGAGAACCCGCTGAAATATAAACATATAAATATACAAATAACATATAGACATATAATATATAGAATGAGATGATACACAGAAGACTCAGCAGAAGTATAAGGGCACAGTTTACATACAAACAGGCCACTTAACTTAAAGGCTTCCAATCGTAGAACAGCAGAAAAACGGATGTCAATCAACGTCCTAAAGAGCGAAGCTCCAACGATGATGGCACATCTGAACTGCTTCCACTGCTAACACGATGGTACAAGAGCTTCTGAAATACTGTGTGTTGAGTTGTTTCGGCACTTGACCTTCTAATCCAAAAGTAAGTTGATGGAAATCGGTACTTGGCCTTCTTCAGAAAACAACCCGTTTCAACCGGCACTTGACCTTCTCAAAAAACGACAGCACTGGAACCTTGACAGCAGCAACTTGCTTGACTTGCGTAAAAGATAACAGCAGTCCGAGTTATCCGGCAACATGTAACAACGCCGGGTACTGTCAAATTCTTGTTTCCGTCAAAAAATTGAAATTTGACTTTTACCGGGGCAACGCCGAGTACTTTGAAAATTTTGAAGATGTTGACTGTATTGAAGAATGTTAATTTCTTGAAGGATGCTGATGAATTCTTGTTGAAAATGAAGTGGTAAGGGACCCCGTGTTTGCTAGTACCAGAATCAAACCAGCTTATGGCCACCAAATGATGCGTGATGCCATATGATGATGGATGGCATCCGCATGTCTGGTTTTGTGTAGTGTGTAGATGTGTTCAGTCAAAACAATGTTCATGCAACAATAACAGGGCAATCCACATAGGACGTCAGTAAACTCACGACGTATAAAGTCAATGAGTCTTGAAACAGCCGTTGACGTTTTTCTTCATTATTTATTGTGGACGCCACAGTGACAAAATGGTTACGCAAATGTGTAGGCACATCAAACAGTCATTATCACAGCAACATTCAATACAGCAATAAACGGTAGACAGCATTACAATGATGAGTCAGATGCATGTTATATTTCATAGTGCTGTAAATGTAGTCAGGTGGAAAACTCCATCCTTTTCTATAACAGCCAGGAGATAACCAGATGTATGAGATCAGTTCACTCTCCTTAGTTTGACTTCAGCAAGACAGACACGTCCGCCGAAGTATAAATAATGTCCTCAAGAATATCCTCTAGATAATAAAGGTTTTCTAAACCTAGTTCATTTAACAAAGTAGCAAGTAATGGTCCTTGGTACCTGCATCAACCGATGCAGTACAATGCAGCGACATGTGAGCTGGGAAAAAAACATCTCGTGACGACGACTTTCGCAGACAGGCTATGAATCGAAATCGCTCACGACCCAAAATCAATAGAGTTAATGAAAATGTTAATTTACCTTGCTTTCAAGAAATACAGAAATATCACGCCTCCCGGCATGTGCAAATACACTAGAGGTATTATCCCGACTAAACGAAATATCCATAAGAGGACTACACATCCCTGACAGAACAAAAAATAGCGGAGATCCCCTCTTCAACGAGGCATCTCTTTCGCCATTCCAAATCGCTCACTCCACTAGTGGTGGGCGGAAACCGATCGACCAAACAACAAGACAAGTCAGGCGCAGTCCAGCGCAAAAATGACCACAGCTCAAAAGTTAACTGCATTCGATACTAACGCGAGAAGACAAATGCTTACCGAGAAAAGTGACTATAAACTCCAAGCAGTTGTTGCCCTTGCGTTATAAAACAGATATTGAAATAAAACGATGCTACTAGCAGGGCGAGAATATTTACCGCAACGCAACAAAGAGCACAGCCCGATCCACATTTTTGATGTTTGAACAATAGAACACTTTCTATGATTATATCAACATCCATCATGGTTTCAAGTAGTTCACGTTGCTGGATAGGTATACAGTAGAAGCAGAAGACAAAGAGAATATTCCATGAGGTTCGATGTAAAGAAGGGTGAATGAATACATAGAACATTTACCGTAAACAAGGATATTAAAGTAAAACAGAGTCCATAATATTAGTGTGTATCTTGGTTAGCAAATTTTAAACAAATAGAAAGAAAGCGCGCGGTGGGTTACTGAGAATTTAAAGGCAACATCCTGGTGAATGCATAAAACAACTACATACAACTGAAAAAATGAGTGTGTTCATATGATTAAAAAAAAAATAAAACCAAATGTAATTTCTACTTCAGCAGAGCAGTAATTTACATTCTAATGGGGCAAATTTTAACAAAAATAAACATAAAACCAATTTTTTTAAAAAAACAAAAATGAAAAAATAATATTTTTATTTATGAAATGAAAAAAAAAAACATAACCAATATTTAACAACTGTGATGTGGTGTGCAGTGAGTGTACCACAGTTGAAATATCCTGAAAACATTTTTTTTACTTTGGTTTGGAAGACAAAACTTAATGTATCTACAACTTACTCACTCTGGGTATCCAAATACAATATTCTTGCTATATCAAGTACCCAAGTAAAACCTTGAACAAATAGTATTTTTATTATATTTACCTGGAGTGTCCTGGCTGGCAGAAGTGGTTATAGCCGCTGGCCTTATGTGGTAAAGGTACCAGGGTTCAAAACACAGTACGGTCAAGCTCCAGTCTAACCTAGCTGTAAATGGGTATTCTGACTCTTCTCATGAGTTAAGGAAGGCAAAGGCAATGATGAAGGCAAGTGACCTCTCAAAGGGTGACCTAGTTAACTAAGTCGCGAACACTTCCCTTCCCTATGGGCATATTACTTGTCAAATACCTTTATATAATTACCTTAAGGGTAGGAACTACAATAATAATGCTATTCTGATAAATAATGTACAGATGAAAACATTATAACAATAGTAGTTACGCACCGCAAAGCAATTTTATGGTATATCATTATTGGTTGTCATAGAAATGGTGGCCTTACTGGATTTCAATCCTATATTTCAACTGACTAGGATTTTTTTAATAAACCGTAATGACCACGAAAGATGAAGCTCACTTTGTGTGTTTTAAAACTTTCGTCAGATTATATTTTTGATAAACTTTAGTAGATCCCAAGCTACAGAACTTTAAAGTTAGTTTCTAAAAATAGTAAAACATTTGGCAAAATTGTACATTATTAGCAATAAATCAACATTGTGATAGATATTTGGCATCTAACCTGAAAAAAGAGGGAGAGAGGTCTTGTCAGGATGAAGGGAAAAAATCCATGGAGATAACTACTAGAAGTAATTCTGGTCTGAGTCCAGTTTGGTGCACAGGAAATAATAAGTTAAATCTGCAGGATTACTTACTTACTTAGTCGTTCCCCTTCTACTGTGAGGTGTAGAGGTTTGGAAGAGAGAGCGCCAGACTATCCTATCAGCTTAAATCTGCAGGATTACAACAAAGTTTATTCTGTGCACTGATATTTCAGTGTCATTTCAACACATATTCAAAATACGAAGCCAACTGATATAAATTAGGCTTTCTGTAATGAACTCTGAAATACTAAATTATGGACATATAGAATTTATTTTCAATGCTGTACAGCACTATTACATCATGCAACAATATTTCTGGTATTAAATCTGCTTATCAAGTCAGTTACAGCCGATCTAACAATGGCATAACAAACAAAAAGAAAGCAAGAGAAAAGAACCACACAGATGCACAAATAAATGAGTATTCAGGCATGAATATCTGCAAAATGACACTACATAAGTATATTATAAATGCCATTGGGTTAAATATAGACTGTCAGTTTTGACATTTGATTGTCTCCTGTTATGGCAACTGAGAAATACCTCATGATTCATAACACATTAATTTATTTATTACCACACACTAGCCACAAAGCACACACACAAATCATTGCCTGATTTCCAGATGTGTGTGTCACAGAGACAGTAAACCCTCAGTTTAACAAACTTCAGATTTCACACATAAAATGTCCCTGTTAATATCTGGATACTCTATTTTTCAAGAATGTGTGCCCCTCTTTTTGCTGATGACAAGATTCTATCACATCTGCTGTCGAACTGTACTACATGCATCACCCTATCGCATTAAAATTAGTGTTGAGCTGGGATTATTTTGTACTGTTAGATATATTTTTAAAAAAGGTAGTACATCGTGGACAAAAACAAAAAATAAGAAAAAAAAGGAAAAGGACATACCTGAGTGTAATACTTATACCACAATTGAACAATCAGAATCAAGTGGATCCGTGTCACATGTTTGTGACGTGTCACATGTTTGTGACAAATCAGTTTCAAATAAATGTGTTTTAATGTGTGAGGGAGAAGCTCCAAATAAGCCAATAAAAAAATTTGGCACTGATGCAGGAATCTTAACCGGAAGGTGCTGTGTTAAAATGGTATGTTAGATTCAGTTTATTTAATATTTGTTAAATATGTTTTGAATGTATGTTGAGTCTGTGTCCACCTTAACCTTAAAATAGTATATGTCACAAAATCTTAACTGTTGACAGTTGTTAAGATACAAGTGTATGATAAAACAGCAAAATTTGTCAGTTTTTAAATGTAAATACCTGGACACTGTACTTCAAAACAGGAATTTGTTATTTAATAGAATTTTGGTTTTATCGCTAAACTACAGATCGAAAAAAAGGTGATTCGTCTTACTAAGACAAACAGCAAAGAAAACAGCAAACGTTGCAGCCACAAGGCCTTCATCAGGGACAGGACAGAAGATGACAGCTAAACAAGGAAGATGGAAGAAAAATAAAATAACCATGGATACTGTAACGGTCAGTTTGCTGAGTCTATTAATTTCCTAGTCTAAGGGCATTAATCCATGGTTTTTGTTGAGACGATTGTTGTCAGGGTAGTGATCTCACTTGTCTGTGTTGTCTGTGGTTTGATTTGAAAACCGATGTCAGTTTTGCCTGTCATGGTTTCAAACCGCCTGTTTTGAGCGGTGCTGAAAAAGGTCTTGCGTGTCAGTGCGCATGCGTAGCTTCTGGCGGGATTGCTGTAGACGCCATTACCGAGGGAGTTCGGGCTGTGTTTTCAGTGAGTCAATGGGTCTCTTGATAAATCCTCTGTGGGTCGACAAGATGTCGTATATTATTTCATGTGCTTATTCGATGTGTGTGTGGTTATATTTATTCTGAAGGGACAGAAGGTAATTGACTCTTTTGAACGGTTTCCCTTATTTGCTAGAATCTTCATGACTCGTATTATCGACAGTTTATGATTCTTTCCCTGAGCGGGAAAACGTACCACCTACGTATCCTTGAAAGGAAGCTCACTATGTATTCTGATATTATGCACTAGGCTGGTGCATGCCCGAAGTACTTATATATATATTGTTTGTATCCCGCATGCCGGCGATACTATGTATACAAGGTGGGATTCCCCTTGTTTGATGAAGAAGCACCCGGAGGCTATTTGAACTGTAAGACCGCCATTTTGTGTGGCCTGTTGGAGACATTAAATATCTGACTTATCCATGTCAGAGTAGAGTTTGTTTAAACTCACATATGGGATATATCTTCCCTGAAGCTGATGAGTGAGAGAATAGTACGAGATCAGCTTTACCATATACATGCATAGCTGATGATGAACTTGATTGATATATTATGACCATGAACTGCGTGATGACCATTGATACTCATGTCGGCGTACCTGTCACTTGTGGCGTAATAAAGTCCTGTAAACGTCAGAGGTGTTTCGGAACTCTATGAATCCATACTTGTATAATCATAGAGTGTGCTGTCATTTGATGCCTGAGTGTTACTACTTCTACGAACCTTTCAAACACGCATTCGCAAACTACTGAGATTTACTCACTCTATACATTACACACTACACCTCAAGTCATCTACACGAATGCCAGCAGTGTTGCGGCCAACCAGGGCTTGTATGTATTCATATCAGCCTGCATTGAGCGAAGTCATACAAATACTAACTCTGGACATTCGACAACATTCCATACTTGATATTTACAGTGGTCAAACTGTACCTGCATTATTTGTGTCACGGGCACCTGCCACGCTTCAACGGCAACACAGTGACATTGGTCGCTGTTTACATTGTCCGAACATTTACACTTACATGCACGATACGCTAACCAACTTTAACAGTAAGGCGACCTAAACAAGCCTTTAACAGATACATTCCATAAGAGCTAGCAAGGCCATGTCTGCCTCATCTTCCTCAACTATAAGATAATATTTTATGAACATTCACCAATATCTGACAACTCCTCTTTCAGTCTGTTAAACTGAGGGTTTACTGTATCCCCTTTTGCAGAACCCACATACCCAAGATCTGAAATAGTTGCTTGCAGTCCTTCTCAAGGCTTGGTAAGGCCTGATACGCCTTAGCAGTTCTTTTCAGGGCATGACCCTGTCCACACTACAAAAGAGTACCAGCATTGAGTTCTCTTAAATAAGGACTGCTGACTATGGGTTAAAGAGAGGGTCACTGCTTGCCAAAAGAAGCCAAACACATTTAGACACAATCTCACAGCATAGTGGAAGAGACAAGAACTAAAATATAAGCATCACACAGTCATATACTTAACTACAAGTTTGCTGCTGATAAGCAGGGAATACAAGCCACATACATACTGTATGTCAATAAAACTGAATTGTTTCAGTCCTTTAAATGTGGATATGTGACCTTTAAATGTGGATATGTGACCTAATATAACCGACAGGTCTTGTGCAAAACTCAAACAAATCAATAAATTTGGGGAATAAAACACAGCTTACATTCAAACCAGATTGATTTACCATAATCTTCCAGTCTGGTTGTTTATTTACAAATTGCAAAGCACAATCAGCTTTGATGAAAGATAAACATCCCCACCTCCCCACCGGTGAAAAAAACACAGAATTATACATAATCAGTTATTCATATACGGACAGTGAATGAAAACAAACAAACAGAACACTAGTACAAATAAATATATATAATAAACATGAGTGCTATGAAGAAACAAAAGTCAAAATATAGAAAAATGGTAGGGGTTGTATATTTCAAAATAATTAAATAATGCTTGTGTTGTCTGGGTATCTCCACCCTGTGTTAATGATAAAGTAATTGTGACTTTGGTTTGTGAATGTTTCAAACTGGTTGGGTGATACATGTTTTAATATCTAAATTGCTGGTGGTTGTTTCTGGGAGGAAAGGGAGTGGGGCCATGAATATGAGAGAGAGAGAGAGAGAGAGAGAGAGAGAGAGAGAGAGAGAGAGAGAGAGAAGAGAGAGAGAGAGAGAGAGAATATTTAATAATTACAACTGGGAGATGACAAAAGAACAGCTGGGCAATGACAACTGAGGTTCAAATATGTGTGCAAGAGAGACATGAGGGCACTGGACATATGTCCAGTAACCTAGGAAGATGACGCTGCAGATCACACCAAGTTGTGACGCACCACCTCAGATTGGGCAAAAAGAAGCTCTTACAACAAACAGAAGTTCTTACAACAAACAGAAGCTCTTACAACAAACAGAAGCTCTTACAACAAACAGAAGCTCTTACAACAAACAGAAGAGAAGAGAACACGTCGAAAGGAACACAAGGCAAACAAATTGAAAAAAAGGCTATCACCTCAGGGGCACATTCCCATAGTCAGTTATGACTGAAGGGGTATCACCACAGGTGCACATTCCCATAGTCAGTTATGACTGAATGGCTATCACCTCAGGGGCACATTCCCATAATCAGTTATGACTGAAGGGGTATCACCACAGGTGCACATTCCCATAGTCAGTTATGACTGAAGGGGTATCACCACAGGGGCACATTCCCATAGTCAGTTATGACTGAAGGGGTATCACCACAGGGGCACATTCCCATAGTCAGTTATGACTGAAGGGGTATCACCACAGGGGCACATTCCCATAGTCAGTTATGACTGAATGGCTATCACCTCAGGGGCACATTCCCATAATCAGTTATGACTGAAGGGGTATCACCACAGGGGCACATTCCCATAGTCAGTTACAACTACTAATATCAAACTGCAAATAACTGAAATATAAGCTGTTTGTTTAAATTAAATGTATTAAAACCTGAAGTAGATGTTAGTTCATTGACAGCATTGAGAAATTTTTAAGTACTTCATGTAAAAATGATAGAATTCTGTCATAATGTATGCACTGAAGACAGTATGAAAAATGTATCACAAAGAAAATATATTTTATGCGAACATAGCAATAATAAATGCAAGAGACAGGTTCCTCTTAAGGAAGATGAATATTAACCATTATGAGTGTACATATTTAATGTGGTCAGTTAACCCAGAACCCAGGTTTTGTTTTCTGTTCCTTGGCTGTTTGCTCTGTGTCAACAGTTATATCTTTGTGATGGCCCTTTCATGTCCATTTATCAATACTGTCACCTGGTGTATCTTTGGTTTACCCCTTTTTCTTGTTCCTGCAACTTAACTACAAAGCTGGACAGCCCTTCTGACCCTGACATAGCAAGATCCATGTACGTTACTGAAAGAATCTGTCTAAAGCATCATGTTTTCACTGCTTGTATTTTTGGTTCTAGATTTGAGTCCAAGCTTTACATTCATATCAAAATGTAGAGATGATCAGTGTCTTCATTAATTTGATTTTTAGTTTCATATGAGTTATATCTGTGTGTATGTATATATATATATATATATATATATATATATATATTGGTTTCAGTTTGGCCAGAATTGCAGTTGTTTATGTCCTTGCTCTTAGCTCCATTACTGTACCTTCATTATTAATTGTAGTTCTCAACAAAATTGGAACTGGGTCAGTGTCTCTAGGTCCCATCCTTTGATGATTCACATGATTCTTGCTTTACTGTTTGTCATTAGCTGGGTATTGTATACACTAATTTCCCTAGTATTTCAGTTCCTCTTTATCATCTGAAAATAAGAGAATCTGTGATCATGCCTTCTATGCTTACTGTGCCAATGTGACCCTTTAAAATTTCTGACATGATTTTTTTCGAATAGGATGGACATGATGGGCAGCCTTGGATCAAGACACAACACCATCAGAAATTATTTATTTAAAAATATCAAACACATAAAGAAACCAAAAAAAGACAGGACTTGACCTTACAAATAATTACTTTCATAACAGTGTGCACAGACAACAGTACAACAGATGTGACAAAGATATTACTACATAAGTCACTTTAGACCAACAAGTATGGGCTATTAGTCTGCTGGGCTTCTGAGTTCACTCTGGGTGATATCTCCATGAATGCTTGACAACAAAAGTGTGAAACAACCAAGTAATCAGTAGCACGTCTATATTGTCAATACTGAGTTTTACTTAGTACCACAAGAAAGATCTTTCAATCACTTCGATAATGTCGACCCCCCAAAAAAAATCAGTATACTGTATGATTATTTTTAACATTATGTTACTAATGAATGTTCTGAAAACTGAGTCACTTATGAGTTACCCTTCTTAGTAATATACTTTCCAACTTTACTATCTCAGATATAGCTCCTCTTGTATTTTTTGTTTCCATAAACCTACTGTTTAGTTAAAAGACAGACATAATCTCTCAATTAAAATATATATAAACAAATGAGAAAACTTGAAAACCACACTTTATCACCATATAAACAGAAATTTATAATCTCAATAACTAGCAGACTTTGTCACAAATGTGGAATTGAAGACAAGAACCAGACAAGTGCCAGTGGAACAAGAGTTGAGAAGAAGGCACTGGCGATGGATTGGAGACACGTTGGGGAAACCTGTTGAAGATAGCATCACAAGGCAGTCCTTGTTCTGGAATCCACATTGTAAAAGAGGCAGAGGGAGACCAAACAAAAACACATGTAGAAGAGAACTGGAAACAGGTGAAAATGATGAGGAAAACATGGAAAGAACTTAAGCAGATGGCACAGGACAGGAAGAATTGGCATCTGTTTGTTGAAGGCCTATGCTCCTCAGGGAGCTAAAGGGTTTTGATTGATTGATTTATTGATAACTTGCAGAGCATCTGACTGGCTAAGCTGTTAAACAGCTTTCCTTTGGCAGCACAGTAACCTAGTAGCATCATGCTCCAGTCTACCCAGATGTAAATGGGTACCTAGATGCGCTAGTAAGTTAGAGAAGGCAAAGGCAGCTAAGAAGGGAACTGGTCACCCCACCTCATAAAATGCTGGACCTAGTATGGTGGTCTCTGAAACTTGACTCCCCTATGGCAGTATATGTGATGTGACTACCTTTCCCTTTAACAACTAGTCACAATAAACTATTAAACAAGATGACAAATTTTATCAGCAAAATAAAATGAATGCTCTCTACTTGAGGTACTAATTACACCAGAACTTAATTTGACAACAAGGAAGTATTATTCATATTAAATGCATCTCCTATCACTGTCATATAACCACACCTGTTTCTCTCATAAAGTTGGTGGCCTGTCTCAGGCTTCTCCCACTGCCATACAGTTTTTCTCTCAGTGGTAAAGGCAATGATGTCAGATGGAGCTGCAATTTCTGGAGGGCATGTTGTACTGTTTGCTCGTCTTTCCCACATGTACACATTACTGTCTGCCAAATTTTTCCTTTTCTTAAACAGATGTTATCTGAGCTAACAGTGATGAGTTCTCAAGCTGAACATTATTGTCTGATCTCTTTTTACCAAGCAGTATGCTTCTGTTATTCTAAACACTTTTTCTTGGCAAGGAGAAGTAAACTTCTGTCATATAAAACACTCCTTCTTCTTGGCAAGGAGAGGTAAGCTTTTGTTGCAGTAAATGCTTCTTCTTGGCAAGATGAGGTAAACTATAGTTACAATAAACACTTCTTCTTGGCAAGATGAGGTAAACTATAGTTACAATAAACACTTCTTCTTGGCAAGCAAGCTTTTGTTACAATAAACACCTCTTCTTGGCAAGATGAGGTAAACTATAGTTACAATAAACACTTCTTCTTGGCAAGATGAGGTAAACTATAGTTACAATAAACACTTCTTCTTGGCAAGCAAGCTTTTGTTACAATAAACACCTCTTCTTGGCAAGACAGGAGACATTTGCTTCTGTTACAATAAGCGATTTTTCTTGCCAAGGAGAAGTAAGCTTCTGTTGCAATAAACACTTCTTGGCAAGGAAAGGTAAACTTTGTTACAATAAGCACTTCTTGGTAAGGAGAGATAAGCTTTTGTTACACTAAATCCTTTATCTTCTTGGCAAGCTAGTGTTACAATAAATCATCTTCTTGGCAAGGAGAGGTAAGTTTTTGTTACACTAAATCCTTTATCTTCTTGGCAAGGAGAGGTAAGTTTTTGTTACACTAAATCCTTTATCTTCTTGGCAAGGAGAGGTAAGCTAGTGTTACAATAAATCACCTCCTTGGCAAGGAGAGGTAAGTTTTTGTTACACTAAACCTTCTTCTTGGCAAGGACAGGTAAGCTTTTGTTACACTAAATCCTTTATCTTCTTGGCAAGGAGAGGTAAGCTTGTGTTACAATAAACCACCTTCTTGGCAAGGACAGGTAAGCTTTTGTTAAACTAAAACCCTTTATCTTCTTGGCAAGGAACAGTAAGCTTAAGTTAACCTAAAAACTGACTAAAATGAAACCATCTTAGAAGTCTACATCTTATCTTAAAGAAAATCAATCAATAAGAAGTCAAGTTACAATTAGAAGTCAAGTTACAATTAGAAGTCAAGTTACAATTAGAAGTCTTGTTTTAAAGAAAGTCAATGAATAAGAAGGAAAAACATAACCGCATACATTATACTGGGAAGTCAATAATAGCGCTTGACTAGGAGAGGAGACTGTATGAACACATCTGAACTTTACTGCAACGTATGTTAAGCCAGATTTACTTTCAGCTCTCACTGACTATACAGCAAGAACTATGCAATTTTTTCCACAGGAAAATAAATTTAGTTTGAAGAAAGCCATTCAATAAACAACATACTTATGGACTAAAAACAGACGTGTTAAACACAGAGCTCTGCAAAATAACCAGTCAACACCCAACATACCTAGGGACTAAAAACAGACGTTAAACATAGAGCTGTGTAAGAGAACCAATCAACAACCAATACACCTATGGACTAAAAACAGACATGTTAAACACAAAGCTGTGTAAGAGAACCATTCAACAACCTTTGGAACAACCTTGGGACTAAAGATAAAGGCATGTTAAATACAGACTTGTGTAAGAGAACCAGCCAACAACCAACACACATAATAATAATAATAGCTCCTTCAGTCATAACTGACTATGGGAATGCGCCCATGAGGTGACAGCCCTCAGCTGCTTATTTTCCTGGTGCTCATTTCGATGTTTTCTCCTCTTATCTGCTTGTTGTGCGAGTTGCTTTTTGCCCAATCTGAGGTGGCACTGCAGATAGCATTGCTACTTGGTGCGACCGGCAGCTTTATCCTCCCTGGTTGCTGGAATTTTGTCCAGTGCCCTCATGTCTCTCTTGCACACACATCTTTGAATCTCAGCTGCAGTTGTCCAATTGTTCTTTTGCCATGTGCCAGTTGTCCGTAGAAGAAATCTTTTGGGATGCGACCATCTTCCATGCGGTGGACATGGCCAAGCCAGCATAGTCTGCGCTGTATAAGCAGTGTTTACAAGCTTTTAAGGCCAGCACGAGACAACACTTCGACATTTGTTACTTTATCTTTCCAATAAATGTCGAGGATGTGGAAGGTATTGAGTCTTCTTTCTTGCTTAGCATAGGTTGTCCAATTGCTTGGAGCAAAATTTTCTGTCCACAGTTCGGGTTTGACCCTAATCCCCATGCACCCAATGGCAAATGGAGACAGTGGCGGGACAACACCTAACTGACTGGGGGCTGCCCAGCTTGAAGAGGGTGGTAGTTGTCCAGTGAGATCCACGAACCTCTCCCTCTGTCGGAAGTAGCCCCTGGTGCCATGCCATATGCCAAAATGCGTCTAACCAGTAACAGCTACTTCCCGTGTTTTACCGACACCTATAGGGTGAAGCTGGAGTGTCCTCTCCAGGGTGCGAGCTTGGGCACAGTTATATGGAGATCAAGCTATTGCCTATGCAGTATGTTCTCCCTCTCCACGCAGCTGGTAGATCCAAAAGAATGGCAGGAGCCGATACAGTTTGGTACCAGCCATGTCGCAGGAGTTGCCAGAATAATGTTGAACATTAGACTGCCTTAAAGACTCCGACTCCAGATTTATCCTCACGGTTTACTCCTGAAGCCTTTCCCATAAATGAATATTCCTGCAAGGCAGTGGTGGTTTGAATTCAGTTTTACTTTCTCACAGATAGGCTACCAACCAAGGATAACGAGCCCTATCTGCCTGAAGCTGCTGGTTTTAAGGTGCTAGTGACTCGCCTTCGCCACTTCTCCTATCAGTGAAAACAGTTCCGCCGGGCTCAAACTGAGCCACACATGAAGGCCAGGAGTTGGGCTTAGTTGTCAGAGGCTATCTGAGGTGCATGCCATAGAAGCATTTATCTGCAGTGAGAGCTTATCCTCACTACAACTTCCAGCTATAACAACCTTTGGAACACAACTAGAGACTAAAAATAAAGACATGTTAAACAAGACTTGTGTACGAGAACCAATCAACAACCAACACACCTAGGGACTAACAACAGACATGTTAAATATAGAGCTATGTAAGAGAACCAGTCAACAACCAACACATCTGGAGCTTAAAGATAGAAAGTGGAAATAGAAACGTCACATCCTCATGAGACAATCAACCAGTTATAACCAGAAACACATTCAACTGGAACACCTAGAGATGATGGAATGTGGGTATCTTCTGTTTACACTGTCAGATGCCAAACTGAATAAGTTTAAAGAAAGCGGTGGTGAGCCTGAGGTTGGTGGTATCTCCATAGAGTTTTCCAGGAGTGGTACTGGTGACGGCCATATGTGTGCTGTCTCTGTTCTTCACATGTTGGGCACTTTTGTAGCAAAGGTTCAGCTGTCATTCTACTGGTGCCACAGTTACACTTATCAGTAGTTCCTATCTTTAGCTTGCAGAATAGATGGAGACAAAAAAGATTGTGGAGCAGACTAGTACCTTAAAAAAAAAAAACCAAACAACCATGACTTCACAGATACTGCTGAAGAAGATGGTCAAAATAAAAACTGGTAGTGAGCACTGCAAGATAGTCTTGGTCCTGCATCTCTGGGTAAAAAGAGATACCCAAAAACACATGCAGAATAAATCAGCAGACTTACAAGGGATAAAGAAAACATGCAAAAACTTTGAACAGATGGCACTAAATAGGAAGGCTTGTCAAGATATTGCCTGGCTGATTATGCCCCACAGTGTGCTGAAGGCTAATCAAAGAATGAGTGAGCAGCAATCTCAGCTAGTGTTTCATGGAGAATGTATGATTATGTTGCTGTATGAAGAATGAATAAAGCAATGACAACTCTGTATGTTTTCTTAAAACCAAACTTAACAAAAATAGACATATATAAAGCTACAATATGTGCAAGAAATAAGTTCAGGAAAGATATTTCTAGACACTCAACTAATCTGATTAGAAAAGAAAAGAAGCTAGTCTGAGAGGAAATTGCACAAGTTTAAATACTGAAACAAACCAAAAAAGCAAAGACATGAAGTAAAAATGCCGTAACAATCATTAATAAAAGCATTACAGAAAATTGCTGTGGTCATTACACAAGACATGATAATGCTAAAACATACAATTAATTACAATATGCCATTACAAACATACCATGACTAATAATAATGCAGAATATGCGTCCTTGCCATAAAAAAATGTAAGGTGTGTCAATAAAAAATATACTCTTTGGGGTGTACCTGCCACTTTATCACCTAAAGAGAAGAAGGAACTGGATTTAAGCTAGACGGTAGTGGTAAAGTTTGCATGCTTTTGATGAAGTTTTTTTCCCATGTCCTACTTGGCTCACAAAATTACGTAGCACTAACTTGCACTGATGCTGAAGTGAAAGGGGGCACTGTGTTTTCTGCATCCAAAAGTTCTAGAATTTCAAGGTCTACATCACTATTTGACAATGCCATTCGGACGGAGCGAATCTCCCACAGTCCAACGCCAGCCTGAAGCACCAGTTTTGACTATCTCCAAATTGCCATTTTTGGTGGCCCAGAACAGGGGAGACTGCTCTGCTGAGGACCATCGAACTGGAGTGGATAATGGGCTTCCATGGATGATTAGATGTCGGATGATCATTGAGCTGACTCGGTACATAAGGGCTGTGAGTAATGGAGTGCATCCAAATTTGTCCATCTTGCTAACACTAGCACCATTATTGATGAGGTACTCCACCAAGTCTGGCATCTGCTGTCGGGATGCCACCCATAGGGCAGAGTGACCTTGGTTGTCCGTCATGTCAATATCTGCTCCTTTTCTGACCAGAGTGACAACCCCCTCCAGGAAGTGAAGACGACACGCAGTTATAATTGGTGGTTCCATTCTACCAAGACTGTCTTTACTGATCATGTTGAGGTTCAGATTTCCCATTTTGGCTTGATGGCGAAGAAAAAGATGAAAAATTTCAAATCTTCGCCTGTACAGCGTTAATGATAACGGTGTAACATCTTTTATATGAAAATTAAAATCAAGGTCAGGGTAAGAAAGCAGCACGTTTCGAACCCTGGTCAAGGAGCCCATTTCAATGGCTGCAAACAGTTCATAACACAAGAATGACTGAACATATCTGTTGGATGTTTCAAAAGTAGTTGACTGTGATGTTTGCTTGTAGTCAAGGACACGAGTGGGACTCCCCTTGTTTGGTACAGCCACATTACCCATTTTAACAGAATAGGCTGGGGTAAGAACAAGAGGTGTAGCTTCAGCATCCAGGCCTATTAGCCCATGGTCCATTCTGGAGCTTGGCATTAGGCAAAGTCTGCAGCTGGCGGCAACAATTTGCACAACATATTACCTGGAAATATATTTCAAATATTAAACTACAAAATTAGAAAAACCTCAGTATGCTTTTTTAGTAACAAGAAAACTTTGAGTCAAGTTCACTTTGTTTCACAATTATTTATCTTTGAAAAAAATATATGAAAACCAATATTTAGGTCCAAATTAATGGATCTAAGATTTGTATAAATTATCACAGTACATACATCACTTGCTAGATAGCAGTTGCCAAGAAAACTGCTCCAAGATCTGCCAGACTCAAACCTGTCTAAAAAATACAATTCTCATAGTTTGGCAGATAAACTAATTGTTTCTTTAGGTTGCCCGTCACCTTAGGGTGAATGTCCAGCATCCATTTCTTTAATTTCCACACTTCAGTGTTTTTTTTACTAATTGTCACGAAGTGGTTTTAAATTTTATAGAGTGTGCCTGAATGAAAGCAAGACCCTAGTATGAGAAAGTCTGAGAAAATAGAATTTAGATGGAAAATGACATGCCTGTGGACAGACGCGACTATTGGCTCAAGGGATAGAACCAGGATTTGAATCTCCCCTTGCCGCTTCGTGACTTTAGACTGGCTATAGTCTCGCCCTCCTCTGACTTCCTTTAAATACAAGGAGATAAGGTGTATAAATACGACCACAAACACTACTATACAGACAACATAGAGTAAGTATAGTAAAGAATAGAAGCTGATCCAGTAAATAATATATGTATATATTTATTTACATACAAGAAAAACATAAAATGGCATATTACATCATCAAGTCAGTCGATAGCGTGCACTGTTCCACGGCCTGGAAAAACTAAAGTAACAATTAAATTGAGAGACACGAGAGACAAAAAAAAAACCTCAATCACATTCACTCTTCCTGTCACCCTGCTGAGGAACAATAAAAATGGTTAGTGATTTAAACCAAATCTAATTTGGTGGGGCTGACAACTTTTAGCCTCCACTCTCTAACACTAATAAATTTCTACTGCCTTAGTCCTGGTGACTTCTTCCTCAACGAAACGCTACACAGCTTTCTACTTGTTAGGCGATATGCGCCGATAACTACACCACAAGAAATGCTAAAATAATAGACTTGTTTTTTCGAACGCAGACTCAGTGTCTATCCGTCCAATGGATACTGAACAGACCCTACTGGTCCTGTCTATTTTCTCCCACCACTCGTCTCTCTCGTGGTCTCAGTGTCTCTCTAACACTCGAGGGCTGATGATGCGGCGTCTCCGTTACTCTTTTCTCTCAATTTCTATCAGGACCTAGGTATGGTAACCCTGTCACCTGTTCCTGATTTTGGTGATGACGATGTTCGGATATCAAGCATGAGGGACTTGATTAACTGTAGACGCTTCTCTGCTGCTGAGCAAACTTTCCCCTTTTCTCCCACTCCGGATTTAGAGGAAAAAAAAAAAACACAGCCTTGATTTCAGGCTGTACAAAAATGAAACCAGTCTCCCGGCCACCTGCCGTTGCTAGAGACTATAATAGCGATGCTCTCGGCTGTATGATAAATAAGCCTCGGTCCAGCTGAAGCATAGGGACTTCACTGCCAGAGACCATAGGGTAATTTTCTTTTGCTCCTGACGATACTCGAGTACTCTGACCCTGAGATGTCTTTTGCCGTGGATAATTTTATTTGACAAAATTATGCTCCCCACTGTTTCGCCGAGACTCGCTGAAATCAAAAGAAACAGCGTCTAATGTACACCCTTCTCTAAAATCGCTTATCTCTAACATATTCTATACACGTGTCTCGTCAATCTCACTCCTTCTCCCCTTTCTCTCGTTCTTCACACAATACATAAAATACCACTATCCCACGTGGCCTCTTCATCCCCCCTCCTTCTACTAAAATCTGCCAGGTAAAATAAACAATATCCCAGACACCGTCTGACACGTTACGCATGGCCGATCACGTGTTCAAACTTGACAAAAATAGGGAAATCCTTTTACCCATTAACACAGGAGTTTCCCCGGCTTACTCCTATTTAAATTAAATCTCGCTATAGGAATAGTTTCCTCCCCTAAGCAGTATAATTCACTTACAACGTAAATCTGAACCCTCCGACAATATTTCTCACATTAAAGGCTCAGAAAAATTAGCGAACACACCAGGGATTTCCCCGTAAAATTACATTAGTAAATACACAGAAATAAATGGTGGTTTTACATAACATTCTACAAATATGGGCACACGTGTTTCTCACAACTTCCCACACTCCTAACTACTGCCAAAATCATAGAAAGAATAAGCACACTGTTACATTTACGTCGTTCTTCAAAAATGATAATAATTAATGGCGCTACCGTTTATTTTAAAACAGAAACCGTAATGGCCCCCCCCCCCCGAATAAATTAACTACGGGCGAAATTCTAAAAGACCCACTAATAAGTAAAACGATTAATAAAATAGGTACATACCAAATTATCGCGGTTTATCCCGCAATGGAGACGATAATTGCGAAGTCTTGCGGCTGACACTTATTTTTCATAGAGACCGAATCCCCGTTTTCTGTCTCATTATATACAAGAGAAAACACCCACGTGAATTCCTCTCCCACGCATATCCCAAGCTGCGCGTGTCCGGGAATTGCGTCACATTACGTGAGGGCCGCGTGTTTCCGACGCGTCATACAGGAGTGCCCGAAAATATCGATTTTCGTAAACAATGAAATCTACGGGAATCGCGAAAATTCAGAAGAGGGTAAAACTGATGCTAGAATAAAATAAACCTACCATCATAAAACGAACCCATTTAAATTACCTTCCCAAAAGTACCGAACACGATATATTCACGTGAGAAGAAACAAGGCAAACCCATATAATTACAAAAGAGAAGAGAAATGGTGAAACTCAAGACAGAACCACAGAATCGGGCCGGAAATACAAAAATAGACGACAGAATCGGGCCGGTTGGAATTCAGAATTACAGTGTAGCGTCACACTAATGAGGTAATATTTTATTTTCATTTCAAGCCATTCTATTATTTCCCTGTTCTGTATTTTTCCTAGCTTTAATTAGTCTGACTTTTTCCTCGCATTACCTGTTTTCTTTGTTCCTTTTCATCTTTCTATGTCATTCATATTATCCTTTTCTAAAAATAATAGCCCCTTCAGTCACAGCTGACTATGGGAAAGCATCCCTGAGGTAAAAACCATCAGCTGCTTCTTTTATCCATGTTCCTTTCGACGTTTTCTTCTCTCTTCTGCTTGCTGTGAGAGCTTCTTTATGCCCAATCTGAAGTGGCAACGTAGAGAGCATCGCCACTTGGTGTGATTAGCAGCTTCATACTCACAGGTTGCTGGATTTATGTCCAGTGCCCTCATGTCTCTCTTGCACACATCTTTGAACCTCAGCTGTGATCGCCCCACTGTTCTTTTGCCATCTACCAGTTGTTCATTGAAGATATCTTTCAGGACGTGATCATCTTCCATGCAGTGGACACGGCCAAGCCAGCATAGTCTGCGCTGTCTAAGCAGTGTATACATGCTCTGAAGGCCAGCACGTGACAACACCTTGACATTTGTCATGATCTCTTTCTACGAAATACCAAGGATGTGGTGTAGACACCGTAGATGGAAGGTATTGAGCCTTCTTTCTTGCTTAGCATAGGTTGTCCATGTCTCGCTGCCATATAGAAGTGTGCTGGTGACACAGGCATTATATACTTCAGCTTTGGTCTTCGTTGTGAGTTTGGAGTTTCCCCAAACACGAGTTGTAAGGCGGGCAAAAACAGCTGCAGCTTTGCCGATGTGGCTGTCAATTTCTGTGTCTAGAAAGTTTGTTGTTGATGGTAGGCCCCAGGTATGTGAAGTGGTGCACTACTGCCAGTTCATAGTTATCGATTTGTTCTCTTTAGACTTATTGTGAGGTAAATATCCTTGCATGCTTAGGTGAAACGATTCATCAAGCTCTGAAGCTCCTGTTGGCTTTGAGTGACGACTGCAGCATCATCAGTGAATAACAAGTCTCTAATAGTGACCCTTGTGATTTTTGTTTTTGCCTTCAGCCTTGTGAGATTAAACAGTCAGCCATCTGACCTAGTGTAAAGGCATATTCCTTCAGTTGCATCTCAGAATGCATGCTTCGAGAGCAAGGCAAAGAAGATCACGAAGAGGGTTCGAGCCAGAACACAGCCACGTTTAACGCCACTGCATATGTCAAAGAGCTGTGATATGCTACCAGCATATTGGACTGTTCCATTCATGTCATCATGGAATGACTTTTTCATTTCCAGCAATTTAGCAGGGCAGCCTATATTCAGGAGGATTTTGAGAGTCCATCCCTCCTAACCAGGTCAAATGCCTTTGTGAGGTTTATAAAGGTGATATATAAAGGCTTTTTTGCTCTCTTGATTTTTCCTGAAGCTGGCGGAGAGAAAAGGTCATGTCTATTGTTGATCTACCAGCTCGGAATCCACACTGCAACTTTGGATATATGCACTCAGCTAACTTGTACAGTCATATTAAGATGACTGGCAAAAACCTTACCAACAATACCAAGAAGAGAGATGCCTCTGTAATTATTGCAATAACTTCAGTCTCCTTTATTTTTATAGTGTTACAGTCTTGGCATCTTGCATGTCTTGAAGAATAGTTGTCTCTTCCCAGCACTGGCATAGCACCCTATGCAGGGGATGTAATAACATGCTCTTACAGCATTTGATTAAATTGGGAAAAATCCCATCACTGCCTCGTGCTTTCCTGAGGCCAAGCTATCAATGGCCTTACTGAGTTCTTCCAAGGTTGGTTCAGCATCCAGCTCCTCCATAGTTGGCAGACATTTGACACTGTCATGGGCTACAGGCGTGACCGTATTTTCTCTAGCGTAAAGCTCAGAGTAGTGCTCAACCCACCTCTCCATCTGTTTAACCTTATCAGTCACCTTCTCCCTGCTAATGGTGGTTAGCAGTGCCTTATTACTTTTTTGGGTTCCCCCACAAAAAAAGTATCATTTTCTATTCATCTATTTTTTTCCCACATGCTTGCAGTAACCTATGACCTTTCCTCTTAATGTATCTATATTTTATATCTGTCTCCTGTTTGTGATGCAAGCAACGCCCAAAACGTCTAGTGTTTGTCCTGTTTTGCATTCTTTCATTTGTATCTACTGCATGCTGGTGTTGCCTAATTTCACCTCTACCCTGTCTTTTTCAGCTTTGTAAATTCTGCTGTCAGTTATTAATGTTGGAGAGAACTACTCTTTCACTCATGCTAGCCTATCAATACTGACACTACAATACATTCTCAGCAGAACTTCTATTCTGACTCTTTTCAAGAGTAATGCTGAAGTAGGACCACCCCTGTAATTATCAGCTAGTAAATGATTCCTACGACTTCAACCAGAGAAATGGATTCACCTGAAGCCAGACTTTACACAGCTAAGTTATCTTTCTTTATCTTTATACTGCAAACAATTGACTGCTTGCGTCTGGGTCAGCGAACCAGAGCTGACCAAGACCCTACTCCACCTCCAAGTGGTGGTCCTGGAAACAGGCTGCATCACTGCAGTCTGGCTGAGAGAGTAGGGATCGAAGAGGGAAGGCAAACCCGGTCCCAAAAAATGCCGTGCTGAAGTCGGATGTGTCGGCAGAAAGGCACAGATATCGCAGCTTCGCTGTAAACAGACACCACGCAACCAATGTCCTTTTCAGGATGAACGAGGAAGAAGACTGCAAACAATCATGAACATTTACTATTTCTTTATACACAATACACACAGAAGTACAAGTTTACACAGTCACAAACATTTATTACTTCTTTACAAACAATTACACACACTGTACACAATCAAACATACAGTGTATACTCCAGTTTAAGTCGAGAAGTTTATTCCCATTTTGAATCTTAAAAATGAGAGCCGTGCTGGTGTAATAGTTACCAACTGCGCTGGCGATCGGGTGATCCAGGTTCAAGCCTGGGCGAGAACATCTGAAGCAGCGTCGTCGACCGGGACTTGAACTCGATTAATTCAAGCCCTGGCGAAGACATTTGAAGAGTGTCGTCGACCAGGGACTGAAATAGCCTGAACGGCTCTTGAAGCCGACCCAGCTCTAATGGGTACCCTCCGAAGACGGCAAGTGGACACCTGTCATTGTACAGGAAAAAAAGGGACACTCACGTAAAAACCAGTTTCAGGTTGGATGTACTAACCGGAGATTCTCGCCTCGAGTAATAGCGGTAGTAAAAAAAAAAAAAAAATCTTAAAAACGTACCACTGACTTACAGTTGAGTATTAAAAAAAAAAAAATTCATGAAACCAGTCTACAATTTGTTGACCAACCTCCTTTTTATGGTCTACCATAAATACCATTACTTCTTTCATTAGATTCACTTTCCTTAGTGTCATTGTCAAGAGTCTAAATCAGGCCGTTGTTGAATATCCACATCTGATTTGGCCACACTGTTTACGTCCTGATCAAATATCAAGTCACTTCTCAGATCTCAAAGCAAATATTTGATCGCACAGAAAGATGTTCTTTAAACAAATTTTTAAGTCATAATATCAATCGATTCTACTTTAAAAAGAAAAAAATTTTAATTTTTTTTTTAATAAACGGAATCGTTACAAGTACTAGAAATCTATTTATAAATCAGGTCTCGCTAAATACAGAGATCTTGTTGCTACTTGGCAATGACCAACAACAGTATTCAGATTGTCCCGGTGGCCGATTTCACACGTTTTAAACGAGATATGGTTAAGCTAAAGTGATAGAATTTGTAGAAAGCGACAGAAACTCCAATGCAATGCAGGAATTTGAAACTGAAGAAAAATCCATTTGACTTATAATTGGGCCATTTATTTTGGAAGCTTTGTAAGTCCTAAAGTCTAGGGGTCAACTTATAGTAGGATAGAATTATACTGGAGTACATGCGGTATGTAGTACTTTGTACAAACAATAACAAACACACACACTGCAAGCAATCAAATACATTTAATACTTCTTTACACACTACACACACATTTGCCACGTTACACATAATGTGCACAATCACTTCTTCTTTTATCTACAGTTTATGGCCTGAAAAAAAACGCTGATGGGGATACTGGTTTTGAACCAAACTGACATGCAGAGTAGCATACTTTCATGTTTTTTTTTTTAAGATGTGTCATCCATCTCATTATCGTCCCCTGAGTCAACCTCTATTCCTTGTCATTATCATATTGAAAGCTGTCTATCTATCTTCCATGCCAGTCATTTCTGACCATAGGAGCGTACCTCCCGAAATAACTTTCGGTGGCACGAGGTTGGGCAATTGTAGATCGAGCTGTTGCCCATGCAGCAAGACCCGGCCTGGATGTCAGAGGAACGGTCTAGCCGATACAGTCTGAAACCAGTAGCAACAGCCTGTCATTAGTAGGATACTGAACATGCCCTCACTCCATCTTCCTTTTCAGTCACTTGTGACTATATAAAGGGAGGTAAACATACTGGATTAAGTTTTTTAAATCCACTTATTGTTTTTAGTCACAAACCGTGTTGGTAGTTGCCTCCTCCAGTCATTAATGACTACGGGAATGATGATCTCTTGAGGTGATAACCCTCGGCTAAGTTTACTCTAGTTTCCCTCTCCAGGGAGCAGTTATTTGAAGAGCAAGTTGTTGCCCATGCAGCATTCTCTCCCTTTCCATGTAGCTTCTTCTATTTCTCTGTTCGCTCTCAAATAATCACATCTATCTCTCTTATGAAGTTGGCACTCTGTCTCAGGCTTCTGTTGTCACCATACAAAATCTCCCTCAGCTGGGCTGGAGAAAGCAATGCTGCCACCCTGCTCCTGTCATGAAGCCAAAAGTCTTGGAGGACATGTTCTATTGTTTGTTGGTAGCAGCAGCACTGTATTAGTAGTAGTGGCCTCTTCAGTCAGGACTGACTATGGGAATGTGCCCCTAAGGTCATAGCCCTCATCTGCTTTTGTTCCTGGTGTTCCTTTTGGCTTGTTCCCATGTTGTGCCGACACCTTAGGGTGAAGCTGGAGTGTCCTCTTCAGGGCACGAGCTTGGGCACAATTATATGGAGAACAAGCTGTTGCCCACACAGCATGTTCCCTCTCTCCATGTAGCCAATATAGTTGGTACCAGCCATGTCACAGGAGTTGCCAGAATGTCAAATCAACATTAGACTGCCTTAGGGACTTGGACTCCAGATTTATCCTCAGGGTTTGCTCCCGAAGCCTTTCCTGCAAACATATTCCCACAAGGCAGCGGTGGTTTAAGATCAGAGTTTCCTTCTCCTAGACAGACTACCAACCAAGGATCACGAGCTCTATCTGCTTGAAATATGTGTTCTTTGTCCAAGGCTGTTTATGCAGTATTCACGGTTAACCCATATATCTAGAGGTTCTTCAACCATCCACAACCCGGTTAATGCACCTGGTAGGAGGACAGCCTAACAGTATTTTTAAAAAAAATTAATGTACACGTAAAGATACACATCCCTTGTAGGCTCCGGGGTCTCAGAGGAGACACAAAAAAAGGACTACTGTTAACGCAGGCATTTCAAAATAGGTTGATAAAATGAGGTTGTGCATGGAGCTGGCAACCTCGCCATGTAAAACTAAAAGCTACATAAACCATCTAAGCAAGAGCACATGCATGCTTCGTTGCAGGGATCATGCAAGAGTATCAGCAGCTGCAGTAGTGTCTCCAACCTCCATAAGCAGAAAACAGGGAGAACACAAATTAAATTGCCTACATACAACAGGATGCTATTAATGTGATTAAACTGGATCAGTGTACGTTGGTATTCTTCCCCTTTATTTTGGGTGATATTCTACTTGTGTCCCATTTTCCTGGAGCTATGGTCTGCATGCTCCTTTTCGGGAGCTCCAATTTGTTAACCCTAGTGTTGTCTCCACTGTTGTAGGATGTCGCGTCAACAGCGGGGAGTGGTCAAAACAAACTCGATCTCTCAGTCATGCAGCCTGCAAACCATCACGAGCCTTCCTTTTCCGAGTCTTTCAAACTAGCAGATTGTGGATGACGATATAAATTGTGATCATTTAGGATATTCTGCTTACCTGTATCGCTAGGGTCTTATATTTTTAGTTGCATGTTCTACTTGCAGACTCCATCCTGCTATGAGGCCCTGCCCATTTCCTTGTTCATAATCGCAATGAAAATGGCTGAATAAATAAAATCAATTGACCAATGGGAGCAACTATATACTTCACTGCGCAATCGCAAATTGTTGAGAGAAGGGACATCATTCACTTTTGTTTGACTTGGTTACAGTTTTAAAAAAGTAGTCAAGAGAGACTTTTGCAAGACATGCCTACAATTTTACGTTGTAAATGTGTGATTGTCGGTAAATATGACACATATAGATGAACTCTGTCGCAAAAGTTGAATTTTTTTTTTCACACTGTACGCCATACTGCCAAAAGATAGATTGAGATCCATTATGTTGACGGCATATATTATGATCTGTAAATGGTTTAGATAGATTCAGATCAATTATGCTGACTGCATATATTCTGATTTGTAAATGATTTGCAACATAAGGTAGGCCTAATAATAGCCCTTTCAGTCATAACTGCCTATGGGACAGCCCTCAGCTGCTTATTTTCCTGGTATTCCTATCGACGTTTTCTATTCTCTTCTCCTTGCTGTGAGAGCTTCTTTTCGCCTAATCTTAGGTGGCGCCGTAGGTAGCATCACCACTTGGTGCAATCGGCAGCTTCATCCTCCCAGGTTGCTGGATTTGTGTCCAGTGCTTTCATGTCTCTCTTGCACGCATCTTTGAACCTCAGCTGCAGTCGCCTGGCTGTTCTTTTGCCATCTGCCACTTGTTCTAGAAGTTATCTTTGGCCAGGCCAGTGTAATCTGTGGTTTCTAAGCAGTGTATGCTTGCTTTGAAGGCCAGCACGTGACAACACCTCGACATTTTTAACTTTGTCTTTCCACGAAGTACCGAGGATGTGGCGTAGACACTGTAGATGGAAGGTAATGAGCCTTCATTCTTGCTTAGCATAAGTTATCTGTGTCTAGCTGCCATATAGAAGTGTACTAGTGACGCAGGCATTATATACCGCAGCTTTGGTCTTTGTTTAGAGTTTCCGAAACATGTTTTGTGAGGCCGGCAAAGGTAGCTGCAGCTTTGCCAATGTGGCTGTCAATTTCTGTGCCCAGAGAGAGTTTGTCGTTGATGGTAGACCCCAGGTATGTGAAGTAGTGCACCACTGTCAATTCATAGTTATCCATAGTGATAACTGGTGTAAAATCAACATCCTGACTCAGCACATTTGTCTTCTTTAGACTTATTGTGAGGCCAAAGTTCTTGAATGTTTGGGTGAAACGATTCATCAAGCTCTGAAGCTCCTGTTGATTTTGAGTGACGACTGCAGCATCATCAGCAAATAACAAGTCTCTAATAGTGACCCTTCTGATTGTGAGGCTAAACAGTTGGCCATCTGATCTAGTGTGAAGACATATTCCTTCAGTTGCATCTCTAAATGCATGTTTCAATAGTAAGGCAAAGAAGATCCCGAAGAGGGTTGGAGCCAGAACGCAGCCTTGTTTAATGCCACTGCATATGTTAAAGGGCTGTGATGTGCTTCCAGCATATTTGACTGTTCCCTTCATCATGTCTTCATGGAATTACATCATTTCCAGCAGTTTAGCAGGGCAGCCTATTTTCTGGAGGATTTTGAAGAGTCCATCCCTCCTAACCAGGTCAAATGCCTTTGTGAGATCTATAAAGGCTAAATATAAAGGCCTTTTCTGCTCTCTTGATTTTTCCTGAAGCTGGCAGAGAGAAAAGACCATTTCTGTTGTTGATCTACCATTTCAGAATCCACACTGTGACTCTGGATATATGCGCTCAGCTAACTTGTGTAGTCGCATTAAGATGACTCTGGCAGTTCCTTCTGCCAGTGGTAGACATTTTATTTCCAACATGTCACACACATCAGGGTGTGTTTTTTCTTATTTTTCAAGTTTTATGTTTCCCACTTAATTCTCACTTCCTTTCCCATCTATTATTTGTTTGTCTGTCCCTGACGAAGGCTTTGTGGCCACAACGTAGATTTTTTTCATGTCCATTCTCCAAGTAAGACGTATTACAATTTGTTTGATTGTTTTTTTTTTTCATTCTACCGTTTCTCCCCCATCTTACTGCAGACCTCCTCATATACTCATATTACACTGAGAAAATAAGTGCTTACTTATCTGATAAGACAGTTGCAGCTGCTGTGGTTTTTAAGGTTGTCAGGGATATAGGTAATTGCAAATTGGCATGTAATCCAACATATTTACAAGTAATCTCAAAAGCAAAATCACATAATAGTACTTTTATCTGTATTGTCTGTCATTTATAATATCAACTTATTGCTTGCTTTGTCAGGAGATGCGTCTGTAGGAAAAAGTTCCATAGCTCAAGTGTTTCATAGTGATGGATCTCACTTTCCTAAGAATTACACAATGGTAAGTTGATAGTTTCTTGTCATCATGCTGAAAACCATTGTTACTGTTGATCTCATTGTACTCCAGGCAAACCCATAGATGCTTGATCTCTCTCAGTAGATGTCAAAGGGTATGAATGCTAATTGCTCCTGTAGCACGTTGAGTGTAAACGCTACAGATGCATCCCCTCATACGTCCATACCTGATAGTCTTATGTCTGATGCCACATGTCAGCAATCTTGGCTTTGTTGATTCATCTATTGCAATGTTGTTCTCTAACAGATGATCATTAATTGTCCTGAAACACCCCCCCCCCCAAAAAAAAAAAAACCATAGTCAACAGTTGGATATATGGTTTAAGAAGTGATAAAGGGGCTCTGAGAAGTGATGTTAAAGGGGCTGTGAGAAGTGATATTAGAGGGGCTGTGAGAAGTGATGTTAGAAGGGCTGTGAGAAGTGATGTTAGATATGATATTAGGAGCAATGTTAGAAGGATGTTAGAGGTGATGTTAGAAATGTTAAAAGTGATGTTAGAGGTGGTGTTAGATGTGATATTAAAAGTAGTATTAGAGGTGATGTTAGAAGTTGTATTAGAAATGATGTTAGAGGTGATGTTAGATGTGATATTAAAAGTAGTATTAGAGGTGATGTTAGAAGTTGTATTAGAAATGATGTTAGAGGTGATAATAGAAGTGATATTAGAGGTAATGTTAGAAGTGATGTTAGAGGTGATGTTAGAAGTGATGTTAGAGGTGATATTAGACATGTTAGAAATGATGTTAGAGGTTATATTAAAAGTGTTAGAAATGATGTTAGAGGTGATATTAGAAGTGATGTTAGAGGTGATATTAGAAGTGATGTTAGAGGTAATATTAGAAATGATGTTGGAGGTAATATTAGAAGTGATGTTAGAGTTGATATTAGAAGTTATGTTAGAGGTAATATTAGAAGTGATGTTAGAGGTTATATTAAAAGTGTTAGAAATGATGTTAGAGGTTATATTAGAAGTGATGTTAGAAATGATGTTAGAGGTGATATTAGAAGTGATGTTAGAGGTGATATTAGAAGTGATGTTAGAGGTAATATTATAAGTGATGTTAGAGGTGATATTAGAAGTGATTCTATAAGTGATGTTAGAAGTGATGTTAGAGGTGATATTAGAAGTGATATTAGAAGTGATGTTAGAGGTGATATTAGAAGTGATACTATAAGTGATATTAGAAGTGATGTTAGAAGTGATGTTAGAGGTTATATTAGAAGTGTTAGAAATGATGTTAGAGGTTATATTAGAAGCAATGTTAGAAATGATGTTAGAGACAATATTAGAAATGATGTTAGAGGTGATGTTAGAGGTGATATTAGAAGTGATGTTAGTGGTAATATTAGAAGTAATGTTAGAGGTGATATTAGAAGTGATGTTAGATGTAATATTAGAAGTGATGTTAGAGGGGATATTAGAAGTGATATTAGAAATGATGTTAGAGGTGATATTAGAAGTGATATTAGAAGTGATACTATAAGTGATATTAGAAGTGATATTAGAAGTGATGTTAGAAGTGATGTTAGAGGTTATATTAGAAGTGTTAGAAATGATGTTAGAGGTGATATTAGAGGTGATGTTAGAGGTGATATTAGAAGCAATGTTAGAAATGATGTTAGAGGTGATATTAGAAGTGATGTTAGAAGTGATATTAGAAGTCATGTTAGAGGTGATGTTAGAGGTTATATTAGAAGTGTTAGAAATGATGTTAGAGGTGATATTAGAAGTGATGTTAGAGGTGATATTAGAAGCAATGTTAGGAATGATGTTAGAGGTGATATTAGAAGTGATGTTAGAGATGATATTATAAGTGATATTAGAAGTGATGTTAGAGGTGATGTTAGAGGTTATATTAGAAGTGTTAGAAATGATGTTAGAGGTGATATTAGAAGTCATGTTAGAGGTGATATTAGAAGTGGTGTCAGAGGTAATATTTGAAGTTATGTTAGAGGTTATATTAGAAGCAATGTTAGAAATGATGTTAGAGGTGATGTTAGAAGTCATGTTAGAGGTGATATTAGAAGTGGTGTTAGAGGTAATATTAGAAGTGATGTTAGAGGTGATGTTAGAGGTGTTGTTAGAAGTGATATTAGAAGTGATACAAGAAGTGACATTAGAAGTGTTATTAGAAGTGATATTAGAAATTATATTAGAAATTATATTAGAAGTGATATTAGAAGTGATATTAGAAATGATATTAATAATAATAATAATAATAAATTCTTTAAGCACCAAACACGGCGCATAAGACAGAAACCAGTGCTCTCCAGGTTGTTCGTTGTGACGCCACTCCTCTTAGCTCTTGCACATTATTTACGCCCAACATTCTTCCTTCTCTTATTATTGTTCTTCTGAGTGTTTCTTTTGGTCTTCCTTTTTTCCTCTTACCCTCAGGAACCCAAGTGAGCGCCTGTAGTGGTATTCTGTTGTTTTGCATTCGTAGGACATGACCGATATATGACCATCGTCTTTTCCTTATATAGTCGGAGACATATTTCTGCCTAGAGTCTTCTCTTATTTGTCGATTAGTCTTGAATTCTTTCCAACTGATGTTCATGAGTTTTCTAAGACATTTGTTCTCGAATGTATTCAGCTTGTTCTCCAATGATTTTGTTATTTTCCAACTCTCACAGCCGTATGTTAACACTGAGATAACATTTGAATTAAACAGACGAAGCTTGGTATGTATATTCAATGATCGTAATATTAGATATTAGAATGATATTAGAAGTGATATTAGATAGAAGTGATATTAGAAGTGATGTAAGAAGTGATGTTAGAAGTGTTATTAGAAGTGATGTTAGAAGTTGTATTAGAAATGATGTTAGAGGTGATATTAGAAGTGAAAACATGTATGTTATATGGTGAGGTTGCCAGTCCCCATGTGCACCATCATGTTAGTCACCTCGTATGACATGCCTGAGGGAGCAGTAGTAGACCTGTTTTGTCTTTGTCTCCCCAGAGACTCCCAGAAACTACACAACAGAACAAATCAGATGTACATGAGAACCAATATGAAGCCGAGGCTGTAGATATAAAAACAGATTAGAGAGTGAACATTTACCTCACAACATATGTATTATTACATCATTGTTCTGATTATATTGTTGATATATAGCTCATTAGTAAATAGATTATTATGTCACTGTTCTGATTATATTCACACTATACAGATAATTAACAGATAAATTATTCATAAATTATTATTGTGTCACTGCTCTGGTTATAGAGGTCCATATCCAAGAATCCAAAATACTTGAGGTCAGCTGTGTTTTGGAAATATAAATTTTTCAGTTTTCAAATATTGCCTAAAGTAGCTTAAAAATGTGTTCGAAAATCACCCAAAAGCTGACTAGCAAATGTTTTCAATCAACATTTCTTTTAAGCCAGCGTTGTAACTGAGCAGCTTATGTCACATGATGAGCAGCAAGTTGTGATGCAGAAGCCATGGACTGTAAAATTTGTTGATATTCTGCATGAATGTGCAGCCACACAACAGCTGGGTGTAGATGGAACAGTGCTCATTGATATCACCACGTTTTTATCAATGCATTAGTCTCATAAAACATACCCTGTTTGTGTTTATTGCTGAGAGGGGACAAATATACATCTTTCTGTACAGAAAAACACAGAAGAACAAATTAAAAGATTGTTTGTTGATGCATATGACTTTCAGAATATTTCTTCTTCATGAACCATTTATATGCTTCTTAAAGAGCATAGGACCCTTATTGGCCCCTTACTTTAAGCACTTCATATGCTGAAGCATTGGCCCATTTTTTAAGCAGTTTGTTTAATATGATGAGGTCACAGGGTATTGAATATATTTATATTTTCCTTGCACAATTTGGTAGACACAAGGTGTTGAAGTTTTGGTCAAGTCTGTGAACATTCCAGAAACTCAGGACAGTGTGGTGAGTTTCCTTCTGTGTGTTCTTTGAATTTCATGGCTATTTGTTTTCTTTCTGTAATTCTCTTGCTGTTAGTTCTTATTTTTCTTTTAATTATCTTTTCTTACTCTTTTTCATGCCAGTTATTTATCTACCTCTTCACTGTCTCACTAGTTTCTTTCTTTCTCTCTCTTTTTTTTTTAACTCTTCTTAATTCTGGCTCTTTCAAACGCATTTCTACATTACTTACCAACTTTAAAAAAAAAAAAAAAAACTCAATTTAAAAATTATGTTTTGAAGACAAAAAAAGAAAGAATAATTTATGATATATGTAATTTTACTTAAGGAAAAAATTATAGAAATCTGTGTCACATGTTTCTGAGCATCAGAACCTGTTTTTGACTTACAAGTGTATGTCATGACCACTGCAAATAAATAATTGTACTGTTACGTTAGGGTAATTAACAAACATGTGTGAAGCATGCTTACCAAAATCACTAACTTGTCTTTAAGTCATATTAGGGGAAAATGATAACAACCTTGAATTTAATTAATAAATGTTGATTTTAAGATGTGTTGTTTTATGAAACTGCAAATTCTCTACCATACATTACTCATGGTCACATATGACAAAGATGGTCTTGAATGCATTTAAAACACATTTTAAGGCAGTGATGTATTCTGATAGGAGATCTTTAGCATTTTGTAGAACCAGTCCTGCCATATGGAAGTGAGCCATGGACAATTAATAGACAAACAGGAAGATCCATAGAGGCCACAGAGATGCAGCTTTACAGAAGAATGTTAAAAATACCAAATAAAGCTGAAAAGAGTAACAAGTATGTGAGCAATGAAAGCGTAATACTTGTATAAGATGGAAGCAGTCCACTTTCTGTGGATGTCTTATGACAAGAGAAAAGCTGGGAATATATCGACAACAGGAAAGATTGTTGGAAAAAGAGATGGTGGATGACAAAGATAGCAGATACTGAGCTTTGTGCCATGAAAGAAGTCAGTAACAGAATTGATAAATAGTACAGAGGAGAAACGATTGAGGAGCGACATGAATGCCTATTCCAGTTGACGTGAGGCTTGAAGAAGGAGAGGAGACGAAGAAGATGCCATCTGGGATATTAGTAATGACTGATTGAAACAAACCTGACATTTCCATAGAACGTGACATTTCACTTTTACTGTCAGATGACATGTATAGTTTTGTCTCTTACTTACTTACTTACTAAGTCGTTTCCCTTCTACCTTGAGGTGTAGAGGTTTGGAAGAGAGAGCGCCCGACTATCCTTTCGGCTGTTAGTTTTGTCTCTACAATTTGTTATTATATTGTTTCTCATGTGTTTTATTATCATGTTATTTCACATATTTCTGTTACTACAATGTGGCACATTTTATGGTAATTGTAATGTTTCACATTTTTGGGTAATTGTAATGTTTCACATTCTTTGGGTAATTGTAATGTTTCACATCTGTGTTTTGGGGGGGGGGGGGGGGGGGGGGGGGGGGAATTGTAATGTCTCACATTTTTTGGTTAATTGTAATGTTTCACATTAAAAAAAATTTATTTGTTTCACATATTTTTTTTGTTTGCAATGTTCACATAATTTTTGTTATTATATTGTTTCACATATTTCTTGTTGTTGTAAGGTTTCACTTTAAAAGAAACTGTTTAATGTTTTGCATATTTGTTGTCATTGTGTTGTTTCACATGTTTTTGTTACTGTATTGTTTTACATATTTCTTCTTGTTGTAAATTTCACTTAAAAAAATTTTTTTTTAATGTTTCGCATATTTGTTGTCATTGTGTTGTTTCACATGTTTTTGTTACTGTATTGTTTTACATATTTCTTTTTGTTGTAAATTTCACTATTAAAAAAAATGTTTAATGTTTCGCATATTTGTTGCCATTGTGTTGTTTCACATATTGTTTTTTTTTTACTGTATTGTTTCACGTTTTTTTTTTACTGTATTGTTTCACAAATTTTTTTTATTAGTATGTTATTTCACATATTTTTTGTTATTATATTGTTTCACATTTTATGTTTATTATTATAATGTTGTTTCATTTTATTGTGGTTGTAATATTTCCCATCTTTTTTTGTTCTTGTATATTTTATATATATATATATATATATATATATATATATATATATATATATATATATATATATATATATATATATATATATATATATATATATATATATATATATTTTTGTTATTGCAGAGTTTCATGTTTTGTGTGTTTTTTTTATATTGTTTTATATTATATTGTTTTAATTTTGGTGGTTGTTATTTTAAAGTTTCCAATATTTTATTGCTTTTGTTGTCATCAATTTCCTTGTCATTCCCTATGGAGCCACAATTATGGCTGGTCTCCCTTGCAGGACGTTTGCACCAAGAATTAACTTGCACTGGCAGCGATGGTTTCTGTAGCTGTGTGTTTGACATGATGAGAGATTGCTAGTCCCATGTATAATAGTTCTTTTCTTTCTATGTCTCATGAGAAATCCCCCAGGATCTATAAAGGACATTATTGTAATGTTTTAAGTATTTTTTATTCTAATGTTTCCAGTATTTTTTATTGCAGTGTTTCAAATGTTTTTTGGGGGATATTGTTATGTTTCAATGTTGCAGTTGGTATGTGAAAGATATTTCTTGTGATAACTTTATAGGCACATCTCAGAATGTTAGAGTATAAAGGTTAATCTCTACATCTGAAATCTCATGAAGCATTAAAAATAGGAAATGTCAGGTAGTTAAACTTTGTCAACCCCTTAGAATGTTTCCAATCCCCCATCTCCTCCTTTTTTTTTCCACCTCCAGAAGGTGCAGAGCTTCTCCTGTTTTTTGTTGTTTTGATTTTTGGTCACTTCTGCATGTATTGTACAAGTTAATAACATGTCATTAATTCATCAACATCATGTGTCATCTCCACAAGTAGTATAAGCCTTCAACAAACTTATGCTAGGTCTTCCTGACCACTATCATCAGGTCAAGGTGTTTCCATGCCTTCTTCATACCATTCATACCTGTATTCAGTTCTCTTCTCCAGGTGTTCTTTGATCATCTCTTACCCTGGGCATACCAGAACAATGACTGCCTGATAATGCCACCAACAAGTTTTCTCTGTGTGTATCCTATACAGCTTCTTCTCATTTCTTGGTTTACAGGTGTTGACGTGATTCTTGTCATCAGTTGCATGTTAGTGGTTTTGTCATACCATTTCAGTTCTTCTATTCTATGCAATCATCCATTTATGAAAATCTGTTGCCTCTTGAAGATTGTTTTTCTTTTTTGTTGTTGTTGATCTCCATGTTTTAGAATAGTTAATGAAATGCAGTTGTAATAATTAATTTGCTTCTGTCTTATAGGAGATTTATGTCTTTGATTCTGCTGGCAAGGATATCTTCTCGGAGCTAGTGAAGCAGTTTGTAAGTTTTATTTTTGTTACAAAATGTTCGTCCAGTCCAGATAATCTCAGAACTCTTGGTAAAAGATGTCACTGAATAAATCTGATTGTGAACAGTTTTTATCAAAGCAGACATTGTTCATTCATCCATTCAGTTATCCACTCATGTATTGGTCAATGAATCCATTCACTGATCCATTTGGACATCCATTAATTAAATAATTCATAGAATTATCTGTTTAATAACTAAACCATTCATTCACACATGCATCTGGTAATCCAAATATTAATATATTTACTAATTTGCTCATGCATTTATTTATCCACCATATTCCATCTACTCATCACTTTGATCATTTAGTCATTTTCCATCTACTCATCAATTTGATCATTTAGTCATATTCCGTCTACTCGTCAGTTTGATCATTTAGTCATATTCCATCTGCTCGTAAGTTTGATCATTTATTTATATTCCATCTAATCATCCATTTGATCATAAAATCCATCTATTCACCAATTTGATCATAAATCCATCTATTCACCAATTTGTACATAAATCCATCTATTCACCAATTTGATCATAAATCCATCTATTCACCAGTCCGTTTAGTCATCCAGCCACTGTTCTATTTGTCCTCTTACTCATTCACTCAGATTTCTATCTTTCATTAAAATATTTATTTATGGATTGTACCTAATACAACATATTATATCAAATGTGGATACAAGTTCAGATTGAAACAAATGTGACAAAATGTGATCAAAGAAAATATAAATTTTGAAAACAAGTAAATGTAGATCAATATTATTAAATGTGTCCACATAATTAGAGAAATATTTATGTCAAGCTTTTTTCTTTTTTAAATCTTATTAAAGTTTGAGGAGATAATTTCGCAGAATAAGTCACATGTGATAAAAGCATTTTCTTATACACGTGTAATCACAGCTTTTCTAGCATACATTGTGGTCATCATATGAATTTATGCAGATTTAGGACTTTTTTCTGGGGTGATGGTCGCCATCTGTTTGATCATTAATTGCTATTGTTCTTTCTTTTGTTTTTCCAGTGGGAGCATCCATCAGTTGTGATGGTTGTCTATGACTGCACCAATGAGACATCTTTCTCAAACTCAGTCACATGGTTAGAGAGGGTTAGGTCCCAGATACCAGGCATCCATATACCAGGTATTGTCTGCAGGTCAACTACGTAGCTTAACTCTTAGTATCCGGCAAGCCCCGTGAAGTGGCGCGGGTTTAGTACCAATTTTACGGCTCGCCAGTTCAAGTGGCGCGCGACGGTAACGATAGCTAAACTAGCACGTAAAAACGCGGTTTTAGCTCCCGTATAGTAAGAGTTAATGTTGTTTGCTCTCTCCCACTGTCTATCCGTTCTTCTTTCTCTATGTGTGTGTTTGCGCCCATGCATGTATGTGTAAATGCACGCACACATGACACACACTCACATTTTGTACATTTCAGAAACATTTGAAGGAATGACCTATACTGAAATACCATCAGGATGCTGAACTTTGAACCTAGTTTTTTTTTTTTCAGAATTTAAAATTTCATACATACATTTTTGAAAAAGACAACTTTTCACCAAATGTTTTAATTTTAATATTTTTAACTACTTCAAAGGTTATTGAAAGTCCTGACTTTATTGTGTCAGACATTTTTGTCACCATTTCTCTAGTCTGTTGACTTGATTATGAAAAGAGCATCAACCAACAGAAATGGACTCTGACATAACAGCTTGATGATCTAGATTGTGCTGATCAGCTGGCACTTGTCTCTTAACTATTTGACTCCATAATTATTTTCCACCCTGTGCCATAATTATTTTTTTGAAGAATTCTAAACGGTGAAGTGTACTTTCTTTTTGTGTAAATTTTATGTTAATCTTTTCTGTGAACATGTACTTATTATATACCAAACTGTAGGGAAATAGATAGAGAATTGTAAATTATAGTGTCTTTGGTAGTATTAACACAAGTACGTTCGGTATACTTCAAACATTTTGCATGTAAAATTGAAAAAATGCTAAAAAGTTAAACTGTAGAATACGTGTTTACCAAAAGACAAATAAAACATTATGTTTAGTCTTCAAACATCAAGGTAATCCATTTATGAAGTAAAAAAAAAAACATTGATTATGGCCACAATTAGTTACATTTAGTGTTATTCACACCTGTTTTTACTGTGGTCCTTGTAAGAAAAAAATAAATTATACAATCGTGCATTTCATAATTTTCAAACAAATAAAGAAGAATAACATCATATAAAAACTTTTTACATTTGTTTAATGTTTTAATAGTATCCCTAGCTTCATCTTCTACCTAGGACTAGTGATTAGATGTTACTGTAGGTCTAGTTTTGTTGTTTTTCGATCGGCCAGAATAGGACTACGGGCACTCATCAACTAAATCTAATGTGTCTAGCTTTTCTGCACCGATTCCGTTTTCTGACAACAAACTGTGACTACCAAACAATCATCGTCAATGTCAGCAATGTTTCAAAGTAGTTTGACACAATTATTCGCTTAGGAGACTTAGAAAATGTAAATATAAAGCGTGACATATTTCTGTAGCAATAACAATGAAAAATGCAAACACGCAAATCATCACAAACATTGTGATAATATCAAAACACGCACACTTGCTGCTTAACTACACTCAAATTAGTTGTTTAAATAGTAGTGGAAGTCATTCTACATGTTTTAAAATATGAACTGCATTAAACGGAAATTTTTTTAGAGTTTATTCGTGATAAACTAAAAACAACGTTCTGAGCGTTATGATGGCACGGCAGTTACAATTTAGCAATGCTCTGAGTGTTGTTCTCTATTCAAAGAGTTAACTGCAACCAGATACAAGCCAGAATAAGAATTGTTATTGTTGATCACAATTGACATCATTGCACTCCAGCAAACCCATAAGTGCTCAGCCTCCCTCAGCAAATGTCGAAGGGTATGAATTCTAATTGTTCCTGTTGCGCACTTGTAGTATTCATGCCGGATGCATCATCTCAGATGTCCATCCCTGCTAATCTTGTGTTTGATACCAAATTTCAGCGATCTTATCCTTGTTCTCATCAATTACAGTGTCATTCTTCAATAGGTGATCCTCAGCATCTCTCCCTTATCCATTTCAAATGTCTCCACTATGGGTGCTCTTGAAGCTAGTTTGTGAGCTCTTTCATTGCAATGTACTACTGCATGACCAGGACAGAAGAATTGAGGCTTCTATGGAGATTTTCCATTCATACAATTGCCATCCATTTTGGACCTTCCAAACTATGGACTGAGAGTCTGGCACAATGACTGTTCTTTGGTAATAAAGTATCAGACAGCCACCTTAGGGCTGCAGATGCTCCCTTTATCTCTGTGACAGATGAAAAATTGAGCACCTTGATCGATCCATTTCATTCTTATCGGCGCCCGTCATTTCTTTTTCAATCAAAACAACAACATGGATTTCCCTCGTTTGCTAATTAAGCATGCACAGTTCATGGAAGCCAGGTTTCTCTATCGCCAACTGTCTGATTCCTAGTTTAGCTACACCTCCTGTCTTTGTTTCAAGCACTAAGAACCCAGATATTTAGATTCATAAACTGTCTTTCCTTTAAAAGGGGTTTTACCTGCTGTCAGGATTATGTCAGCACGTCAGCGCCTGGTCACTGAAACACGGGGAGGGTAGGGCAACAGGTTTTTGTAGCTCCCTAAGAGAGAACGGGCCGTTAATGGCAGGCAAAAGGGGGCGATAACTTCATTTAACGGCAATCTCTTTGATTACGTCCCCTGAGCTACGCAGAGAGCCAGATCAAAAGAGAATTTGCTCGTGGCCAGAATCTAAGGGAGCAGTTCTAGTGTGAATTTGAGCTTTTATTGGTGGAACGACCAGCAAATTTGCTTAAACTGGATGGAGGTGTTACTTTTCACGTTAAGGATAGAAAGTCCAACATTTCAGTATTATGCCCAGCTCACAGAATTCAATTATCAGTTTGCTATCAAGATTTCTTGAATAGTCTAGCGCACATTTTTTGGAGTCTTATTTATCTGGATTTCCTATAGAAATAACATGGAGATTTATTTCAGTTTCTTGATTTGCGGTAATAATATTATTAGCATTTAAGTGTTTTAACGTGTTAAGTTCATTATATTTCACAGGACCCAAAGACGCAGCAACAGAGAATGCAGTCAGCGACCCATAGCTTGACTGCTTGCGTCAGGGTCAGCGAACCAGAGCTGACCAAGACCCTACTCCACCTCCAAGTGGTGGTCCTGGAAACAGGCTGCATCACTGCAGTCTGGCTGAGAGAGTAGGGATCGAAGAGGGAAGGCAAACCCAGTCCCAAAAAATGCCGCGCTGAAGTCGGATGTATCGGCCGAAAGGCGCAGATATCGCAGCTTCGCTGTAAACAGACACAATGCAACCAACGTCCTTTTCAGGACGAACGAGGAAGAGGAAGAAGAATTATATTTCACTGGGATTTTTGTGTTAATTTAAACATATTAAATAAACAAGTAGCAAAGTTCTCCAGATGTAAACAAAAATTTAATTACCCGTTATTCCTGAGTAAGAGATGCGTTAAATAATTATAAGATGTTATGCGATCGAAATTGTTAAATAACAATTTATTTCTATTTCATCATGTGTAAATTCTAAGTAACTATTATTCATATCTATTGTTAAAAGCGATGAGATTAGCTAGAAGCTGTGGGTTTTTAAATTTTAATTTAATACCGGAATGATTAACAGGATACCTATAACGTGTGTTAGATTAGGATAAATAAATATTGTTAAAAATGTTTATATTTTCTTCCAATGATATAGGCGATCATAACCTTGCGATCCAGCGGGGTTTTACGATCTGATTTTCCTACCAGCATCTAACAATTATTGGTGTAACCCCCTTCTTGTTGAGACCCTGTGCGGGCACCTTCTCTATGTATGACGAGAAGCATAATCAAACAAACAAACAGTAATAGATAAATGTTAACTGGTACAGAAAATTCCCAGAATACAACTTATTTCATATGTAATTTTATTATCAGTCGGCTGAGGCAGAAACTTGGTACTCTGTTATCTGACCCATGACAGGAGTTTTCTTCCATCGGATATATTTGCGAGAACTCACTGTCCACACATCGTCCATCATATAATCAAACAGCCGACTATTAACATTTAACATTTGTTGGTTTTTTTCCATCACGTCACCGAATGTCATCATCACCTGACACTAGATCACACTGGAACAATATTTTACCACATTGATTCCCAGGACAGTGCCACTACAATAGAAACACTTATCCAAAAAAACAAATACCTGCAGTGAAAAGGAATAATATCCAGGCAGTCACTATTAATACATCAATTGCAGTGACCCCCAGGAAAATAGCAGTCAGCTCATTGGAGAGTCTGGGGCTGCACTTGACCTGAATAAGACTGATTAGTTTAATAAATGCTAGTGTTTAAATTTCGAGGATGTATGCAGCTTCAACATTTGGTAAGCAAATCTGAAAGTGGGCCCACTGTTTTGTCTGTGTGAGTGAACGAATAGAAGATACTAATTTTATGTTATTACTAACCTACCAAGCTTCTTTAATTATCTCTCACTGTAGTGGTGTTTGATGGTATTGTATGATGGTGTTATTACTAAATGTAAATTGTATGAGGCCAGCTGTGAAGGCTCCTGAGGTAAAATGTAGTTGAGAATTGTCAGAAGGTCTTTCTTGCTACCACTACGACCTCACACTTAATTTTTTTTTTATGAATGTGGCTACGTAAAGTGTCTAGGGTTATGCTATGTAGTATGGTGTAATGGATTATAAATATACCCACAGATATGTAACAAGACTAATAATATTAATAATTGTTAAAATACACTGAACTAACTCACGTGTGTAAAAATTTTGATAAAATTATATTACATTTATTTTGTTCTGTGTCAATTTTTTAGGTTGACCAGAACTTAAAAGGATTTAGAGATTATGAAAAGAAATGCATAGAATATTATATTATAAATGCAATAGTGTACATATATATGTACTATACTAGTTAGTTTTATTAAAATGTTATAGTATTCATCTTCTTGGGAGGATAGTACTGTTTGTGCTGTTGGGGTGGCCTCATCACACCTGTCTATATTGACTACACAGTGTCCAGAAAATGGTGGGAATTTTTATGGGGTTATTAGTAACTAAAGGGCGTTGGTGAAAGTCCAGCAGACCAGAGGCTCACTCATCTGGTAGTTGTCGCTCTGGTGCTGAAATCAGGTGGTCCCACCTCTCCGTGCTGGCGGGCAATAATGGTGGTCTCTGTCACAAATACTGCACAGATACACTCGAGTAAAGTCACCAACTGAATAGACACTGCTTTGTTGACGACAGAAACTCGCAGCTCTGCAATCAAAGTATGGGCCATGTGTCAAAATCTATTCTCTACCCACGTCTGGACACAACAGTGACACAACAACCACATCATACAGACAGGTCAGATCTCTCTGACCAAACAGCACATTTACCATGGTGGTTTTACATCAGATAGATCCTCCCAGACTATAGATCCTGAAAAATGTTTATTAGTTTTCGGCCCTAAAAGAGGATAGGTAATATGTATCATTATTCTCAACACTTGATCTGTCTTGCATAATCCTTGCTGGAGTTTATGTACATTGTTGGTCCCTAGACCCTGACTAGGGCGGGGGGTCTAGAGCAAATCCCTACTTGTTTGTAAGGCTAGATTTCGATATGGCAGTATCAAATCACTCAAACATGAAACAATATTCAAAATATATAAGGAAATAATTTCAATCTTACCAGATTATGAATAAATAACACAGAATTGCTAGCAAAACTCAGCTGAGCTGCTGGCTATAGTATGGCGTCCCTAAATTTATTTCACTTGCTTTCATATGGAATCACCACACTTTAAAATCTGTGTCTATCACTGAACAACTATTGAAGAATGGCCCCACTTTCGCGTCTGAGCGCTAATGATATGATTGTCTGTGGCCAATCACTGCCTCGGTTTATTTTAAATTTCAAATTTCCTACCATAAAGTCATTTCAGTCATGCTTCAGTCAAGTATGGATGTTTATCTGTTAGTCTGTCCGTCTCTACTTGTGTTTCTAAAAAAAAATGTGCTTGATTTTTGAACCAACCTTTCTCTCCCCTCCAAAATTTTGTCGTTAAAAGTTATTTTTAGACACAGCCACCACAATATCCCCTTTCCTCCATACCACGTAGATTTGAACACCTGCGTCCAAGGTCGTGTTTTTGTGTGCAAATTGCGACATTTTTTTATTCAACACAGTCTGTCGATGATGTGAACTACACTGTCTTTTGTCATTATCTTCAATATTATCTATCCGTTTGTAAAATTAAGACCATCTTAGTTCACTGCTCAGAATAGGCCATCCGGCCAGCTAATTTTTATATTCATAACATTAATATTAAGAAAAAATTACTTTTTAATTTTTGTAATATTCCTAACATCTGCGTTTTACCGCTCCATTCAAATCAAAAGCCTGGTATCGCAAAAGCGTCCAATAAATGACTGTGGCGTATTATATCTAAGGTCCCTTCTGTCGAGTTGCTTACTTTTTATGTCAACTTGGGAACGTGACTTTTCTCCGTTTCCCCCCCAATTGCGTCTCCTTAGCCTTTCCAGTCATATTTTTTTTCTTTTTGATCCGCCGTTCCCCTCCTGTCTAGCAAGTCAATTATTATGGAGGATGATGACCCGCGGTTTAGGCGATCATGTACATCAGCAGCCTACGCATTATGTTTTTATCCTTAAATGTTATCTTTGGAGGGATTTTACCGTTGTATCTCTGTCAATTTCACTACACATCTCCCCACTTGAAAACATGCCTATGGCAAGTTCCAAAACCAGCGATACACATAGGTAAAATTACTCCTCACGTCTGCCAATACTCTAATTTTGATCACAGGGGTGCCGACTGAGGAAATCTGCACCGACATTCAATTTGCCTGGGATATATTGGATACTAAACTGATAAGGTTGAAGCAATAAAGACCACCTCAGCAATCTTGCGTTTTCATGCTTAGCCTGAGACAAGAACACGAGAGGCTGATGGTCCGTCTCCACCACAAATGTCCTACCATACAGATAGATTTGAAACTTCTTTATTGCCCAGATTAATGCTAAACATTCTTTTTCGCTTGTGGAGTATCCTTGTTCCGCCTTATTCAATTTGCGGCTTGCATAAGCGACTGGTTTCAGTTCCCCATCAGGTGAAGATGATCTTTGCAACAAAGCCCCTCCGAGTCCTACATTACTTGCATCGGTTCTTAAGACAAAGTCCTGTGTCAAATCAGGCAGTTTGAGAATAGGCTTGCTAGTGAGTTTTTCCTTTAACTCTTGAAATGCTAGTTCACATTGTGCAGTCCAAATAATTTTATCTGGAAGTCCCTTGCGAGTCAGATCAGTCAGAGGAGCACAAATAGCGTTAAAATTTTTGATGTATTTCTGATAAAATCCGCATAACGACACGAATGATCGCACGTCCTTTTTTGTTTGCGGCCTAGGTGCTCTCTGCAGTTTTTCCAAGTTCTTAGGATCAGGGGTCATATTACCCTGATATACAGTGTGTCCCAAGAATTCCAACTCTTTGCATCCAATACAACATTTTGTGGGCCTAGCAGTTAAGTTTGCCTCCCGAAGTCTATCAAACAACATCTCCAGAGCTTCAATGTGTTCTTCAAATGTCTCGGTGGCGACGAGAATATCATCCATGAAATTTGTGATACATGGGTTATTCAGGGGATCCAACAATTTGCGCATCATCCTTGAAAACACACTCGGAGCATTTTTCAGTCCGAATGGTAGCATATTGAATTCATAATGTCCATCCGAAGTGCTAAAAGCCAAATAAGGTCTCACTTCAGGCTTCACTGGGATCTGGTAATAGCCTTTACTAAGATCCACCTTTGAAAAGTATTTTGCCTTGTTCAGTCTGGCAAATAACTGTTTTGTGTCTGGTAATGGATCCACTTGTCCTTCTGTGACAGCATTCAGTTTCCTGTAATCTATGCACAGTCTGTGTTCCCCAGACGGTTTTCTCAACAAAAAGACACTAGAACTAAAAGATGATTCACTGTGCGAAATAATCCCCTCCTTCAACAAATACTCTATTTCTTCCTTCAATGCCTTCTCCTTCGCGAACGGAATAGAATAGGCTCTCATACAGATTGGGTTTGAGTCTACCAGTTTCATGTCATACTGTAGCAAATTTGTATGGCCTGGTTTATCTGTTAATACATCTGTATGTTCCTCCAGAACTTGTTGAACTCTCTCCCTCTGGTTTTTAGTCAGGTGCTTACTGACTTTTACCTGTGCTGCTGTTTCACAAGGATGTAATGGGTATTCATGTGAGGTGAGTGGTTCCTTTTGCATCTGGGTTGCAATAGCCAAGGTCAATAAGGGGGTGCTTTCCTGGAGTGGTCTGTCCAGATACTTCTTTAACAGGTTTACATGATAAACTTTTTCCTTCCCCTTTTTGTCAATTTTATAGTTTGTTCTAGACACCTTCTCTAGAACCGTATATGGACCTTGCCAACCAATTTGTAATTTATTCTGGCTTCCGGGTAGTAGAAGCAGCACCTTCTCTCCGACTGCCAGTTCCCTGTCCTTTGCCTTCCTATTAAAATATGCTGCATGTTTCTTCCTGGCTTGTTTCAAATTATCATTTGCCAGTTTCCATCCAGCTTTCAAACGAGTGGTCAGTTCGTTCACATATTGATACGATGAGGTAACAGTCTCTTCCGCCTTCTCATCTGTCCAGGTCCTTAATAAAGTTACATCTGGATCTTTAATTTATCATACGTATTTTTTCCTGGAACCCGTCTGGTCCCGTCCCTTAGAAGCTTTATAATGAGGACTTTTCTTCCTAGAATCATCACTCACAAATCGACCACTACCAATTTTTCTCTGGGTTTTGTCTCCCCACTTAAGATTGTTTCTGAGAGATCTTCGCTCTCTTGTCTGTTCTTCCAGTTTATATAAGTCTGACCGAGGGATTGTCATCTTATCCTGGGTAAAATTTCTTCTTTGTACTCTTCGCATAGTGGCCATGTTAATCCATTCAAGTGAAGACTGGGTGTGAAAAGGGGGCTCCCATTCCACTTTGTCTACCCGAGTATAATTAGTTTTCCTTTCAGGCCTAAAGTTGCCCCGTGGCGTTTCTAGGTCCTGCACATATTTTCCCTTTGTGGGTGTTCCCTCATGAAATACGCCACATGCTTCTACAAAGTTTTCAACATCGACAGTTACGTCGGGCCAATAGTATCTTCGAGCAATCTTTTGGCAGATGGTACCGACTTTCTCATGGTCACCATCTGTTCCAACATGTAAGCTCCTTATTAAGTTTGCCCTATATATCTTGGGAAGAACTAACTGTCCGTGACCAGTGGATCTAGTTCCTGTCTTCCTGTATAAGAGTTTGTTCTTCATGAAATATTCCCCCTTGCTCGGAGGTGTGTGGCATTTGGGCAATTTTTTAAAACAGGGCTTGAGTGTCCTATCCTCAGCCTGCGCCTTCCTCATCTCCTCCGGATGAGCATTTATAGGTTCACCTTCTTCCTCCTTCTTCTGTGACCTGGTCTGCACTGTCGCCATGATCACAGGTTTCTCGGGATTCCCCAAGAAGACGTATCTACACCCCAATATCAGAGGGTAGATTGGTTCATCTATCACTGCTGCTCTGATTTCTCCTTCCACATAGCGAGTTTTCACCGTTATCCTTGCGATGGGAAGTGTCATGAGTGGTATGTCCTTAGTCGCCCCTTGTATTTCCACTGTTTCTGTGGTATACTGACTTGGGTCCACTAGGCTAGACTTCACAACTGAATCATAATCCAAACCTGTATCATAAAGGCACCTTATGGTGACCCCATTACAAATAACATCCTCACAAACTGGGGGGTGATAAGGTTCCTGTTGTCCCTTAGGATTAACCTTTAATCTTTGCGTCCCCGACTTCATTGCAGCAATGTTTGAAGGTTTCCTTCTACAAAATTCGGTGTTATGGTTATCCTTCTTGCACCATTTACACCATCTTTTTCCTTGGTTCAACGGTTTTCTTTCATTGAACTTTTGGTCATTGAACTGTGAGTTTCTGTCGCGATAGTCATTTCTTGGCCGCTCAAAGTTTGTCCTACCTTTATTTCCCTGCTCTCTATTATCAAATTTATTAAATTGCTGTGGAGCTTTAAAATTGTCTATGTGCTTCTTTTTAGCACCACTTACCTCTGCCTGGGCTGCCTGATACCTCTCAGCAACATTTAAAATTTCCCCCAACTTCTCTGCACCTTGTTCCATGAGAAATTTTCTCATGTCTGGAGCCATGGACTCTCTCAATTGCTCAATCATGATCATTTCTTTAAGGTCTTGGGTCTTCCCCAGAGCCGTCCATTTCTCCAAATAGGTTTCTAGTCTAGCAGAGAATTGGTGGTATGTCTCCCCAGACAACAGTTTGGCATTTCTAAATTTCTTACGATAAAATTCACCATTCTTCTCGTACCTTAATAACAAAGCCTGCTTTAACATGTCATAATTGTCTTGGTCTTCCCTGTTCATTTTGGCAAATACTTCATAAGAAGTACCTCTCAATCCCTGTGATAGCTTTAAACTCCACCTCTCTCTCTCTAACCCATATGTAGTAGCTAATAACTCAAAACGTCCTAGGTACCCCTCTATGTCATCGTCTTTTTCAACAAAATGGTCTAAATGAAACCCCATAGCTGAGTTTGAGGCTCCCAGACTGGGCGTAGCATCTGAGGCAAAAGGGCTGGCACCATTTTCAGGGGCCGGGCCTTGTAATTCCAGCTCCCTTAGTCGTAATTCGTGCTCCCTCTGCAACCTTCTATCTTCTGCCTCCCTTTCGGCAGTCAACCTTTTTTCTTCTGCCTCCCTTTGCTGTCGTTTTTCTTCTGCCTCCCTTTGCTGTCGTTTTTCTTCTGCCTCCCTTTCGGCAGTCAACCTTTTTTCTTCTGCCTCAATCTGCAGCCTCTTAATTTCTCTATCAGCCTCTAACCTCTTCTCTTCAACTAACCTCCTTTCTTCCCGTTCAATATATTTATCACATTCAGTCGTTACGTATTGAATTAAAATTTGACCATCCATTCCCATCTCCTTCGCGGTGAGCACAGCAGCTGATCTAAATTTTGCCAGCTCCGCCATACTTTTTAGACAATATAATAATATACAAGCTAAATCTCTAACCAGTAAATACACTAAGTACTTCTTATGACTATAGTCTAACTAATTCTAACTAACCAGTTAACTAATTAATTATTACTGGCTGTGAAGATTCACCAACTTTTATCTGCAGGGACACTTTTAATTGTAAAGGAAATTTTACAATTTATTTCCCTACTTTTATTTCTCCCACCAGGAGATCCTAATATTACTGTTGGGCTAATTATCCCTGGACAAGCCCCCAATATTGTAGTGGTGTTTGATGGTATTGTATGATGGTGTTATTACTAAATGTAAATTGTATGAGGCCAGCTGTGAAGGCTCCTGAGATAAAATGTAGTTGTGAATTGTCAGAAGGCCTTTCTTGCTACCACTACGACCTCACACTTAATTTTTTTTTTAATGAATGTGGCTACGTAAAGTGTCTAGGGTTATGCTATGTAGTGTGGTGTAATAGGTTATAGATATACCCACAGATATTAACAAGACTAATAATATTAATAAATGTTAAAATACACTGAACTAACTCACGTGTGTAAAAAATTTTGATAGAATTATATTACATTTATTTTGTTCTGTGTCAATTTTTTAGGTTGACCAGAACTTAAAAGGATTTAGAGATTATGAAAAGAAATGCATAGAATATTATATCATAAATGCAATAGTGTACATATATATGTACTATACTAGTTAGTTTTATTAAAATGTTCTAGTATTCATCTACTTGGGAGGATAGTACTGTTTGTGCTGTTGGGGTGGCCTCATCACACCTGTCTATATTGACTACACAGTGTCCAGAAAATGGTGGGAATTTTTTATGGGGTTATTAGTAACTAAAGGGCGTTGGTGAAAGTCCAGCAGACCAGAGGCTCACTCATCTGGTAGTTGTCGCTCTGGTGCTGAAATCAGGTGGTCCCACCTCTCCGTGCTGGCGGGCAATAATGGTGGTCTCTGTCACAAATACTGCACAGATACACTCGAGTAAAGTCACCAACTGAATAGACACTGCTTTGTTGACGACAGAAACTCGCAGCTCTGCAATCAAAGTATGGGCCATGTGTCAAAATCTATTCTCTACCCACGTCTGGACACAACAGTGACACAACAACCACATCATACAGACAGGTCAGATCTCTCTGACCAAACAGCACATTTACCATGGTGGTTTTACATCAGATAGATCCTCCCAGACTATAGATCCTGAAAAATGTTTATTAGTTTTCGGCCCTAAAAGAGGATAGGTAATATGTATCATTATTCTCAACACTTGATCTGTCTTGCATAATCCTTGCTGGAGTTTATGTACATTGTTGGTCCCTAGACCCTGACTAGGGCGGGGGGGTCTAGAGCAAATCCCTACTTGTTTGTAAGGCTAGATTTCGATATGGCAGTATCAAATCACTCAAACATGAAACAATATTCAAAATATATAAGGAAATAATTTCAATCTTACCAGATTATGAATAAATAACACAGAATTGCTAGCAAAACTCAGCTGAGCTGCTGGCTATAGTATGGCGTCCCTAAATTTATTTCACTTGCTTTCATATGGAATCACCACACTTTAAAATCTGTGTCTATCACTGAACAACTATTGAAGAATGGCCCCACTTTCGCGTCTGAGCGCTAATGATATGATTGTCTGTGGCCAATCACTGCCTCGGTTTATTTTAAATTTCAAATTTCCTACCATAAAGTCATTTCAGTCATGCTTCAGTCAAGTATGGATGTTTATCTGTTAGTCTGTCCGTCTCTACTTGTGTTTCTAAAAAAAAATGTGCTTGATTTTTGAACCAACCTTTCTCTCCCCTCCAAAATTTTGTCGTTAAAAGTTATTTTTAGACACAGCCACCACAATATCCCCTTTCCTCCATACCACGTAGATTTGAACACCTGCGTCCAAGGTCGTGTTTTTGTGTGCAAATTGCGACATTTTTTTATTCAACACAGTCTGTCGATGATGTGAACTACACTGTCTTTTGTCATTATCTTCAATATTATCTATCCGTTTGTAAAATTAAGACCATCTTAGTTCACTGCTCAGAATAGGCCATCCGGCCAGCTAATTTTTATATTCATAACATTAATATTAAGAAAAAATTACTTTTTAATTTTTGTAATATTCCTAACATCTGCGTTTTACCGCTCCATTCAAATCAAAAGCCTGGTATCGCAAAAGCGTCCAATAAATGACTGTGGCGTATTATATCTAAGGTCCCTTCTGTCGAGTTGCTTACTTTTTATGTCAACTTGGGAACGAGACTTTTCTCCGTTTCCCCCCCAATTGCGTCTCCTTAGCCTTTCCAGTCATATTTTTTTTCTTTTTGATCCGCCGTTCCCCTCCTGTCTAGCAAGTCAATTATTATGGAGGATGATGACCCGCGGTTTAGGCGATCATGTACATCAGCAGCCTACGCATTATGTTTTTATCCTTAAATGTTATCTTTGGAGGGATTTTACCGTTGTATCTCTGTCAATTTCACTACACTCACTAATCTGAGATTCTTTTTTTTCTCCCCCTCCAGAGGGATAGTTTAAATTAAGGACATATTCTTTACCTGTCCTGACTACTCCCTACTCCCATTGTTAGTCATTGTTTTTATCTTTTGGGTAAATTACCTCTGTTGGGATCTTTCCTAGTTTTCCCCTTTTACCAGAGGGAGGGTTTATGAGAGTTATATTTTCTTTCTCTTGTGTAACTATAATTCATGGATGTAATGATAATGATTGTATTGATGTTGTAATCTATTTTCTAGCGATAAAATAAACTTAATAAACCTTACGCTATTTGCATTGGTCAAAACCCCTGCCATTATATGTGATCCATAGTTTATCTGTTTTTATGTATGTACGTATTTCCATCACAAAATTGTGTGTGTGCGTACATGAGGGTAGTGTAATTTGAATCTGTACCAAGTGAGGAAGTGCGTCTCCATTAAAGAGTGTCGTACTAGATAGGCTGGATTAGAGTAATTACTCAATCCAAGACTGTGCTTTTCTCTTACACCAGTTCTCCTAGTGAAACAGGACTATTTCTCACACCTTCCTCTCACATAGCTCACTTTCACTCTCTGCTCGGATGGGACCATAAATATCTCAGGCCTATCTATCAGAATTTACGACAATCTCCATTCTCATGTTGAGGTCGTTGTCATGTAAGCCCCACTCTATTCAGCGATGATCCTGCCCTTTATTCAGGCCAAGAATCCCCATCCTGATTTCTCACCATGATGAGTCTGTTTTCTAGAATAAGAGTACTCGATGAGAGGCCACAGGATGTGTGTTTGAGAGAATAGAAAAAGATGAAAAGAATAAATGCGACAAAAATGCCAGATTGGGAGATACATCCCTAAAATATCTGGGAGATACATCCCTAAAATATCTGTGAGATACATCCCTAAAATATGTGGAATTCTAAATATATCTTAGCAGCAATATAGGCAAAGTTGGAGGAACAGAAAACAGTATCAAAATAATAATACAAAAGGCAAGAGAAAAAAAGGAGAGCATGTCCAGCACACACAAAATCAGAATCCTCAGCACTAATGTCAAGCCAGTCATGTTGTATGGATCTGAAACAGAATAACAGTTATGACAACCAGGTAGATACAGATTGTCATAAATGGGTGCTTGCTTAGAATAGAAGGGAAATGGTATGACTGTATTACTAATGTCGAACGATGGAAACATCCAGACAAATGCCAGTGGAAGATGATGTGAGGGAAAGACACATGCTTTTGATTTGACACACATTGACAAAGCCAGATAATAGCATTACAAGCCATTCCCTGGTCTGGAATCACCAGGTTAAAAGAAGTAAAGAGAAACCCAAAAACTAATGGAGAAGAGAAGATGAGAAAGGTGAAGAAGACATGGAGGAACCTGAAATGGATGGCACAGGACAGGAGGTTTTGGCATGTGTGTGGTGAAGATTTGTGCACCACTGAGAGCTGAAAGATGATGATGATAATGGTAACTATAGGGCTGGCAATGTCATCATGTAAAACAGATTGCTACTAAACCACAACTGTAAGAGTACTTGTATTCTTTGATGCAAGTTTCCTATAAGGGAGCCAGCTGTGTTGTTGGTTCCATGCTCATCAGGGATTGAACAGGGAAACAGATACTTAAAGTAGAGTCCTCTCTGTTTAGGTAAATGGAGAATATCCTATTCAGAATCTCTGAGCCATCTATTGACATCTTTGTTTCTTTTTCCTTGTAACCTATGAGAAATTACTGTATTAAAATTCTGTTATCCTTGAGATCTCAATCTTACGTTGTGTGACGTATGATCCAACTTGTTTATATTGTTGTTTCTTGCTTCTTGAGGATGTCTACACGTTGCAATTTATAGGAAAAATAGTTATGTTTATCTCTTCTATTTTAATTTCAGCACATAGTGTGAAATAATACATAGAAATTATTTTTAATGAATGCAACAATCCTTCATAGAGTGATGCCAGTTCCCTTGCTTCATTCCGGCTATATGTTGCTATTTGTGGACTTTTGAAATATTGCGTTTAGTTGGTGTCACCTGCAGGTTTGAAATGTCAAATAATGAATTAAACATGACATTCATCCATGAGGCCAAATGTGTACAGCATCGACATTCAAATACTTCATATTTTATATTGATGCACAATTTCAGAGATAAGTAAATAACTAACGTATCCATTCTTTGAGATAACTATTGTTAACTTAGATGACCACTACATCAGTTTTCTTATTATTTAGGCTGAGTCCTTTACTGTTTTGTTTTAATACCTTTACTATAGTTTCCAGCAGTGCTTGTATTTCTGTTCTGAACAGTGTCATAATGTACGTAACATATTCTAAATGGTATTCTGAGCAGTGCTATACTGTATTTAACATTCTTTAAGGTGTTCTAAGTAGTGCTGCACATGTATGTAACATTCTTTAAGGTGTTCTGAGCTAATTTGTACATGTCTACATGACATATTCTGTCAGGTGTTCTGGTGGCCAACAAAACAGATCTGGACAAGCGGAGAGTGATAAGTCCAAAAATGGGCAGAGAAGCTGCTCAGTCACACAAGCTAGAGTACTTTGAATGCTCAGCTGTGAGTATATTTTTCTGAGAGAAAGTCCTAGTATAACACTCTTAATGAAACAATGAAGTCATGTTAAATGCCAGGTTTAAGTATATTTTTCTGAGAAAAAGTGCTAGTAACACACTATTACTGAAACAATGAAGTCATGTTAAATGCCAGGTTTAAGTATATTTTTCTGAAAGTCCTAGTATCACACTCTTAACAATAAAATCATGTTGAAAGTGCAGCTTAAGTACGAGGGCTATTCCAAAATCAACCTCCGATTGGCTGGTAAAAAATTTTTAAAAATTGACAATAACATCTAAATACATACAAAAGTTACATACATCACTGCTTTACTTTTCCACATAGTCACCACCCAAATTCAGGCACTTGTCGTACCGTGGCACGAGTTTTTGTAACCCCTGGTTAAGGAACGGTACTTAGCCAGTTTCTGACTCCATCCATGAGCTCCTTGGCGGTGTCGACGCGCCGGCTTAGCCAGTCCTTCTTCTTGCGAAGAGAATGTTAATCGCTATTGTGGTCCACTGGTGTATCGAATTCCCGTTCAACATCCTGGTAAAAACAAAAGGCTTCGGACCTCACCAGTGGCTTTTCCACATAGTCACCACCCAAATTCAGGCACTTGTCGTACCGTGGCACGAGTTTTTGTAACCCCTGGTTAAGGAACGGTACTTAGCCAGTTTCTGACTCCATCCATGAGCTCCTTGGCGGTGTCGACGCGCCGGGTAGCCAGCCAGACCTTCATCTTGCCGAAGAGATGATAATCGCTATTGTGGTCCCTGGTGTCATGAATTCCGTCAACAAAAGTCAATCCAAAACAAAAGGCGCGGAATGCTCACCAGTGGCGTCATTATCCTGCACGACAACGCGCGACCCCACACTGCTGCTCGCACAAAGGCTTTACTTGAGCAGTTTAAGTGGGAAATTTTCAACCACCCCCCTTACAGCCCGGACTTGGCACCAAGCGATTATCTTCTCTTCGGCAAGATGAAGGTCTGGCTGGCTACCTGGCGCTTCGACACCGCCGAGGAGCTCATGGATGGAGCCAACAACTGGCTAAGTACCCTGGCGGCACCGTTCCTTGACCAGGGGTTACAAAAACTCATCCCACAGTACGACAAGTGCCTGAATTTGGGTGGTGACTATGTGGAAAAGTAAAGCAGTGATGTATGTAACTTTTGTATGTATTTAGATGTTATTGTCAATTTTTTAAAATTTTTACCAGCCAATCGGAGGTTGATTTTGGAATAGCCCTCGTATATATTTCTGAGAAGAAATCTAGTGTCACACTTTTACTGAAACAATGTTGTTGTTTTTATTGATCCAGCGGTGCCTGGGTTCTCACCCTTTGGTCCAGTGCCATGAAGTGATATCTGCATGTTTTCGCAAATTGTTTTGTTTCTCTGTACAAGGTGTTCCACTTATCTGGCCTCAGAGAAAAGCATTTTCCGAACATCATCGAGTGCTGGGCACTCAAAGAGGTGGTGGTCAACAGTTTTGTAGGGGTAGTTACATAGCTGGCACTCTGGAGAGTGTTGTAGCAGGATTATGTTTAAGTGACTTGAGTGGTACATGTTGCTCTGATCCATCCTTGTTAGATCATCAGCATGTTGTCATTAGGATCAGGACCGGCCATAAGTCTGTAAACCTCTCTCCCAGTGTTTCCCATGGCCCATCTGTTCAGCCAAGTTTCTTTTTTGTTGTTCGTATGAGTGATTTGATTATACCAGAGTTGTGTGCTTTCTGTGCTTCTCTATGGTGCGGAATGCTGGAGAGTCACAAAGAAGGAAATGTCAAAATTGTCCTCTTTTCACACAACATGCCTAAGAAACATTCACCGAATCTTTTGGCCGAATACCATCACCAACCAAGATCTGCTTACTCGTAGCAAGCAAGAGGACATGCATACCATCATAGCTGGCAGACGCTGGAGCTGGGTTGGTCATGTCCTCAGAAGAGATCCCGATGCCATCACAAGAACAGCTATGCTTTGGACCCCTGAAGGAAAGCGAAAGAGAGGCCGACCAAAAACAACTTGGCGGAGGACTGTGGAGGCTGAGATGCAAAGAATGAACCAGAGTTGGGGCACTGTACGAAGGATGGCCACCGACCGTGCAAAGTGGAATCAATTTGTTGTTGTCCTACAAGACGCCACTAGGTGTGATGGCCACTGACTGCTTTGACGGTCGGTGGTTAAGGATCGAAGAAGAGAAGAGATGAGTGATTTGGCTGTTTGGAGAGTGGTTGTTCTTGCCTTGTTCCCTTCTTTGCTAATCTGTCTGCTCTGTCAATACCTGGTGTATTTGAGTGACCAGGGATCCACTGCATAACTATTCTGATACCATAGGAAGTGACAAGCTGATCAGCATCCAGGATCAGTTTGGCTGATTCAGTTCTACAATGTCCACTGCCTTCCAGAGCTTGAGGTGCAGACATTGAGTCAGTAAAAATGACGATGTTTTGAGCCTTTGAGGGAAAGGCATCAAATACAGTCTTCACATGGTATACAGTTGTTTCCAGTGCAATGATTTCAGCTTCATAGTTGAATCAAAACTCCCAGCATGCATCAGACAGCTTGTCAGAGGATCCATCTGGATAACATATGTAGACTCCATAACCTGCTTTGATGGTGGCCTTAAATGCAGATCCGTCAGTATAGACATGCAACCATTCTTCAGGGTAGGCATCAATGGTTCGTTGTGGTGCACTCATAAGACTGACTGGGTTGGAATGTTTAGTTATTATATCTACTAATTATTTTTGTACTTCTGTTGTTTTTAAGTGGGTATGTGGTGATACATTCTTTACTGCTTTCTGTATATGTTATCTTCTTTCTGGGAGGTGGTGTCTATCCTGAATTTCATGGACATGTTGTAAGACTGACTTGTTTTTTTATTCTTTGCTTGTGTTCCCAGTTTTCTACAAGGTGTCTATTGGGATGGTTTTGGTTCACACTCTTACTTCTTTCATAAACTTCTGAAGCAGCTTTATCTCTCCACAACCCAAGGGGTTCCACATTTGTGTGTATTTCACATGCAGCAGTTGGAGTTGATCTCATAGTTCCACTAATTACTAAAACAATAAAATCATGTTGAAAGTACTTCTTTATTCTCACAGAATGTTTACATCTGTATGCAGTAGACCCTTTGACATTTGCTGAGAGAAACTGAGCACCAGTGGGTTTGCCCAGAGTGCAGCGATGTCCATTTTGATCAATATTAACAATGCAGTAGGCATTTTCTTTCTGCTACAAATCACCTAATTCCTGGGCACCTTATATAGAAGAGCAAATCAAAATCGAGACAGTAAAGTTAGACAGAAACACATATTCCAGCAAACATTCTAACCAGTGATGCTTCGTTAAACAGTGATAAAGACGGCAGTATTTTCATAGATGATGGTAACATGGACAGAGGAATTAGAAAGAAGCCAACCAAACCCAGCTGAGAAAGTTATACAGTATATGGAATAAAAGTAACAGTAAAAAAAACATATCTGTTGTTTTTAATTTTAAACATGGATACAATGATCTGTGCCTCAGTTGTTCTGTTTCTGTTTTGGCCCATCATGTACAAGAGACAAGTACAAATTCTATATGTGCTTCATGAGTTGTCTAAAATAGACAAGCAGATTGAGGTGTAAAAATAATATCAGACACGTAGAAATGCACAATGTGCTACATTCATTCATTCATAACCCTCCACTCCCAAAGGAGCAAAGGCCTTCAACAAACACATGCCAAGTCCTGTCACGTCCCATCATCTCAAGTTCTTTCCACGTTCTCCTCATCATTTTCACCTCTGTTTCCAGCTCTCTTCTCCATGTGCTTCTTGGTCTACCTATGCCTTTCTTGCCCTGGGGGTACCAAAACAAGGACTGCTTTGTAATGCTATCAACAGGTTTCCTCAGTGTGTGTCCTATCCATCGCCATCATCTTCTTCTCATCTCTTGTTCCACTGGCACTTGTCTAGTTCTTGTCCTCAGTTCCACATTGGTAACCTTGTCATACCATTTTAATCCCTCTGTTCTATGCAAGCACCCATTTATGAAAATCTGTAGCTTTTTGGTTGTTGTCTTTGTTGTTCTCCATGTTTCAGAGCCATACAATAGTACTGACTTCACATTTGAGTTGAAGATTCTTATTTTCATGTTGGACTTGATTTCTCGTGTTCTCCATATATTTCCCAATGCAATGAAAGCTCCTCTTGCTTTTTGTATTCTTATTTTGATATCGCTGTCTGTCCCTCCAACTTTGTCTATATTACTGCCAAGATATGTGTATGATTCTACATCTTGTATTGGTGTTTCTTCAAGTTCAACTTTGTTATCATTACCTGCATTTATTCTCATTATTTTTGTCCTTTTCCTGTGTATTTTCAGACCTAATTGCTGTGACCTCTCATCGAGTGTTTTCAATTTGTCCTGCATCTGATTACGGTTATAGGACAGAAGAGCCAAGTCATCAGCAAAAACCAGATCATCCAACTACTTAGTCGGAGTCCACTGGATTCCATTTCTGTTGTGTGTTGTCGATGTTCTCATAACCCAGTCTGTTGCTAGTAAGAAAAGAAATGGAGACAAGAGGCATCCCTGTTGCACTCCTGTTCTTATCCCAAACGGTTCTTTAAGCTGTCCTTCATGAAGAACTCTGCATGTCATGTCTTCATATGTTTTCTTTATTAAATTAATGATCTGAATCAGGGGAACTCCATAATGCCTCATCAATTTCCAAAGTGATTCTCTGTCTGCACTGTCAAATGCATTTTCGTAGTCCACAAATCCGATGTAAAAAAGGGTAAAGGTAAAGGAACCCGTTACACGCCCATTTAGGCATATTGGGAATATGGTGTTAGGCCCATATTATCTTGACCGTCGGCACACGAGGGGTGATGTGGTCGGCATCACGCCGGCCGCCTTAACCTTCCCAGAGTAGCTCTGGTACCCATTTGGGGCTGGGTCGACCCAGGAGCCGTTTGTGGCCTAAAAATTTTTCCGCCTCATCTGGGGATCGAACCATAGACCACTGCGCTAGGAAGCCAGTGCACTAACCACTATGCTACCGCGGCTCCATACAAATCCGATGTATAGTGGTGAATTCCATTCCAGACTTTGTTCAGCTATTATTCTCAAAGTGGCTATCTGGTCTGTACAGGATCTGTTTTGTCGAAAACCTGCTTGTTCATCTCTCAGTTTCTTGTCTATGGACTCTTTTAATCTCTCAAGGATAATCCTGTTTAATACTTTTCCTGGCACTGATAGTAACATTATTCCTCTATAATTTGTGCACTCTTGTAAATTTTCCTTCTCAGGCAACTTAACCAGATATCCTTCTTTCCATTCTGCTGGTATCTCTTCCTTTTCCCAGACTTTACCAAGTAATTTATATAACATCTCTGTAGCCATGTTGATATCTGCTTTGATGGCCTCTATTGGAATGCCATCAGGTCCAGACGCTTTTCCATCTCTTAGAAGCTTTATGGCTTTCTTTATTTCTTCCTTTGTTGGTCTTTCACCGTTAATTTGTAGCTCTTCTTCTGCTGGCTGGATGTCCGGGGGGTTTTGTGGAGCTGGTCTATTGAGAAGGTCCTCAAAATATTCTGTCCACCTCTTCATTAGCTCTTGTATATTGCTGAGCAGTTTTCCATTCTTGTCTTTTATGAGGCAACTTGTTTGCTTGTACCAACGGGCTGATCACCCGTTTGCCAGTCACTTCGATTACGGAAACAACAGCAGATGGATTGATTTGCCGTTGCCCTAAAGACGCCAATAGGCATGATGGGAAACAATGGCAAAGAAAACCTATCTGCTGTTGCCCTAAGACGCCACTAGGCATAATGGCCACTGACTGCTTTGACGGTCGGTGGCTAAGGACGGAAGAAGAAGTTGTTTGCTTGTACTTCCCTGTTAGCTTCTTTGTGCTGTTATACAGTTCTCTCATATTTCCTTTGGCTGCAGCATCTTCTGCCTCTCTTGCCAACTCCTCAATATACTTCCTCTTGTCTCTTTTGATACTTCTTTTTACTTCTTTGTTTGCTTCTGTGTACACTTCTTTTACATTTATTTACTTACACTTCTTGAGCCTTGGCTTTGGAACTTCTGGTTTTGCTTGTGTTTAAATCTGCTTTCTTGTTTTTTGTCTTTTATCTTATTGATGGTTTCTGTTGTTATCCATGCTTTTTGTTGTCGTTCCCTTTTCCCCAGTATTTCTTCACGTCTCATTCCATACAGTTTTGATTTGCTGCCAATAGTCTTCTGTATTCTCTACATCTTCCAGCTGTTGGAGCACTTGGAATTTGTTGGATATGGTGACTGCAAATTTGTCTCTTGTTTCTTGATTTCTTAGATGTCCTACATTAAATTGTTGTCTATAATTTGGCATTGTTGCATATCTCTTGAGTTTCATTTTTATTTTGACTATCAGAAGGTGGTGATCTGATGCCACATCTGCTCCTCTGTATACCTTTACATCCTGCAATGATGATCTAAACTTCTTGTTGATACATATATGATCAATCTGATTTTCTGTTCTATATTCTGGTGATATCCATGTTGCCTTGTGTATTCTCTTATGTGGAAACATGCTTCCTTCTATAGCCAGTTGATTTGAAGCACAGAAGTTTGAGAATAGTTCCCCATTTTCATTCATTATTCCTAGCCCATGTTTTCCCACGACTTCTTCAAAGCCGGTGTTGACTGTACCTATCTTTGCATTCATGTCACCCATCAAAATTGTGATGTCTCTTTTTTTTACTTTTTCCATAATTTCCTGTAGTCTAGTATAAAATGCTTCTTTCACAGACTCTTCTTTGTCATTAGTTGGTGCATAACATTGGATGACATTTACATTTATTTTCTTTTCAGCTGTTTTAAAAGTAGCTGTTATTATTCTGGATCCAACAGCTTCCCATTCAATGAGTGCTTCTTTAGATAACATAAGAGCTACCCCTTCACTGTGGTGTGAACTTTCATCTTCATGTCCTGAGGACAGCACCAATTCACCTGTGATGAGTTTCTTCTTGTCTACCCCGTTCCACTTTGTTTCACACAGTCCCAGAACCTCGATTTTATATTCCCTCATATCTGCTGCTACTTGTGCCACTTTCCCTTGTTTGTTTAGATGTGCTACATCAGATGTCCAAAAACCCAATTAACTCTTTATCTTACTTACTTACTTAGTCGTTCCCCTTCTACCGTGAGGTGTAGAGGTTTGGAAGAGAAAATGCCAGACTATCCTATCGGCTGTCTTCCTCCTGGCCTTTTTCCATTCTAGTCCTCAGTGTCATAAAAATTTTTGATCTGTATGACACCACGCTCAAATTCCCAGATAAAAAAACTAGCTAAAATATTTGAATCTAAAATTAGCTATAGTATTTGAAGCAGTCTAAGAACCCAGTTAAATTTACCACCAAAAATTTATCTAGTGTATTTGAATTTGTCTAGGAACCAAGTCGAAATCTACCACCCACCAAAATTATCTAAGAGCCTAGTACAAATTTAACAACCAATCAAAGTGCTTCTTTTTTTTTTTGGTAAGGATAAAGAAACCTTTTAACTTGGTAACAATGCCTATTTTGTGTTTTTGACCGAACGAATATATTTTATTTCTTAACAACTAAAGATAGCTAAACAGAAGGAAATATCTCAAATTATAGCGCTGATATTGCTTAACACATAAGCATAAATATTCACCCATGATAAAATTTTATTGTAGTAGAAAAATTTAATTTAGTGATATTTTCACATCAGGGTAATGCCAAATTTAATTACTTAAAAATTACCCAGATTGAAATGCACAGGAATAACTAAAGGAAAACCATATAGAACGATAGAGAGCAATTGACCGTTTATTTATCACTTTTGATAATTAAAATCGGTCCACTAATAACTATAATATAAAATATTTAAAATTAGTTAGAATATACAAGCGAGCTTAGAATCGCCGAAGTCAGACTTCCTAGAAAGACTTTTTTTTACTTTGCCTCTGATTGGCCGGGTGTAGTTCTATAAATTGTAACAAGGTGGTACTATCGGGGCCATTTAATTCAAAATTTGCACCGAGCTGACAGCATTGGGAAGATAGAAAGATCAAGTCTTCGCCTTCTGTTCTGAAAGCAGTTCTAAGATCCCTTAGAAGGCCAGTTCAGCTTGAGTATGTGTGTGAATATATTTACCTGAGGGTTATATCACGAAATTACCTCTTGGCTGCATTCAATTGAGAGGAAGTGTGGGAGTTGAGAGGTCCTCATATAATTGGAACCAGACCCCATCTTCTCAGTCAGGAGCTATAAAGTTTGTGGTCCTGACTTGTGCTTATAAGAATCAGCAGCAACATCATAAGATAAGTGTTAAAGTCTGTGTTGTTAACTCATACTGGCTACTAGTTGTTGAATCACGCTTTATTTGTTAAATGACGTGAATGTCCACCAGTTGATAAATGTAGATGTTGGGACTGGTGTAGTAAAGTGTAACGATTGTCAACTCATTAAACCCAGCACAGTTTTGGTCATACAGGTCATCTTGTCCTGGAACGTGATGAGGCTCCGACAAGAATGTGAGTGTAGACAATGAGTGTGTATATGAATGTCAGAACGCGAATGGTAGAATGATTCGATAGAGTTGACAGGTTGGTAGTACATCACTCATACTCACACTGTTCGAATTCAAGAAGTACTGGAACTACGGTGGTCTTTTTATAACATTTAATGAGACGCACACTTGGACAGTACGTGTATGGTTACAGGAACAAATGTCGACATAGACAGCATAATGTTGATCACAGGAATATCATCTTAAGTTAGCATTCATGCTTGGCAAATATCATAATGGAGCATTCGTAAATAAGCATTCAGAGTTCCATCATGTAAATCATCTGGCTTTACTGACTGGGCACGTCAGACCATAACCAATATATATAGGAAGGCTCCTAGACCTAACCTCGTCTAGCGAATATCCCTTCACGTAAAGTTCAATATATATATATTTTCCATAAAGATATAGGAATCCCAGACATGGGTTCTCACATGTAGCAGTGATCTCTTGGTTCATCGAGCGATAGTACAGGCATCCCTTTTTCTCACTCGATAAATACAAAGTATATGAATTTCAACATGGCTGTGCTTCTCTCGTGAGCTCCACTCACTATTGGATACAGACCAAAATTGGTCATTCGTTAAATGTCCTCATTTCTTCATAGCTTCTCTCATAGAGGTAATTGAATAATATCATACAATCTAGTGCTGATACATAGGAATGTCATCTTCCTTTGAATAAATATTCTTTTCAAAAGTACCACTGTGCATCTGCTTATCGACAACGATGGCGAAGCCCAAGTTCATAATAAATTGTGGTTTTACCTTTCTATGCGAAATATAACTTTGCCATTCCTTGGCAAAAGAGAATAAACACTGGGGTAAAGTACATACAACATGTCTAAATGACTATCACTTTTCCCCATCTACTTATAGATCACTTTTTCGGCGATAAGCCGGCTACAACAAAACTCGACATCTCGACAGGATGGCAGCCATGAATCACACCCCCTGCTAGCGATACTTCCGCTGCATAGCCTTTGACCTTTTCTAGCGACAACCAACATAGTTCGACTTAGAAATGTAAAGATATCCATATATAAGACAGACTCGTCCTACTCATACAAACACTACGTATAAATTCAGGCCATAGATATACTGAAGCAAGAACAATCTATTCCTACCCAGCCAAAGAATAAATCGCAGTAGGCCTAGAATCGTCCGCGGAGTCCGATCGAAGATGACGGAACTACTTTCAAGGGAAGTAACTCAAAAATGACTTCTCCTTAAGCACTTAAAAAGGAAATACTTTGTTTACAAAATATTTGCGAACATAATAAGTATATAAATGTATTATATTGCAAGATAGTAAAAATTGCCCTTTACAGTCTTACCACACCTCCCGGGAAAAAAAAAAAAAATAAAATTTTTTTTTTTTAAATACATCTAGGAGCAACGTAGAATAGGCTCACAACGCAAGAATACTGCGCAGATGAAAATATCAGGAATAACTATAATTCCTAATATGACCGGTGAGAATATATCTCAAAATCTGAGAGAAATTGTTTCTCTACGAATAAATGTTTCCAGGAAGGTGTGATGTACGTATAATACAATTCTGGTAATTATACAATGCATACCAAAAATTCACACTATAATCTTAAATTTATGATTTATGAAGAAACAATCATCAAAGAACAGCGGTGAATAAACATCAATAAACCGCTAAGTAGCGATACCATCATTCTATTATTAAATTACAAATGTGTATCTTAGTAAAGAAACAAAAAAATAACTGTTGTAAAGTTATACATATTAAAAAAGATCCAATATTTAACAGTTAAGTGGCATCATGTGGGCATCTGGACAGAATGTCCGCCATCACATTTTCTGAACCACGGATAGCTCGTACCGAAAAATGAAAAGGTTGAAGAGCGATTGCGTATCGAGTTGATCTCGAGCTCTTCAAGTTCTTACTTTGGATAGCCGTAAGAGCTTTTTGGTCAGTTTCCACTACGAAATGCGCGCCCAGAAGGAATCTTTGGAGTTTGAGAATTGACCAAACCATTGCCAATAATTCACGGTCTAAAACCGAGTAATTCCTTTCTGCAGCATTAAGTTTTCTGGATATATACATTACAGGATGCAGAGTTCCAGAGTACTCTTGCATTAGTGCCGCTCCAATCCCAGTGGATGAAGCGTCACTACGAAGAACAAATGTCTTATCTGTTGTAGGTAACACTAAAATAGGTGGTGATGAAAACATAGTTTTGATCTTCTCTAGTGAAGATTGGCATTCATGAGACCAGTGAACCATGTTAGGCGACCCTTTCTTTAATAGTGTAGAGAGAGGTGCCATGATAGAGGACAGATTCGGAATGAAACGTCCATAAAATTGTATGAGACCTAAAAGACTTCGCACTTGCTTTTTAGTCCTAGGGATAGAGATGTTAAGTATCTTAGTGATATTATGGTCTTCTGTCTTCAAGAAACCGTGACCTACTCGATGGCCTAAGAAAGCAATTTCGCTAAAGCCAATACAAGCTTTAGATGGTTTTGCTGTCAGGTTATACTCACGCAGAGTTGATAATAATTCAACTAACCCTGAATAGTGATCTTCCCAAGTATCGCTGAAAAGACAGATGTCGTCTAGATAAGCAATGACATCTGACCGATACGATAGGATTCGACGCATCATGCGTACAAATGTAGCTGGTGCGTTCATAAGGCCGAAAGGCATAAAATTCCATTGGAAAAGGCCTCTGGGAGTAGAGAAAGCGGTAAGAGGTTTGGCGCGTTCGGATAATGGAACTTGCCAATATCCTTTAGACAAATCAAGTTTAGTGAAAAAATGCGATTTAGAAAGACGAGTAAGTAGTTCTTCTAGTAAAGGCATAGGTTCAGCATCGAACTTCGTAACTTGATTCAATTTGCGATAGTCAACGCAAAGACGTATGTTATTGTCTTTTTTTCGAACAATAACCATCGGCGAAGAATATGCAGAAGTGGATGGTTCGATTATTTGTAAATCTATCATTTCATCCAACTCCTTTTCAACCTGTGTTTGGAAATGTATAGGGATAGGATAAGGTCTAACCCTAATTGGAGTATGTTCAGTTAGAACAATGTCATGCTCAATGACATGAGTTTGTCCAGGGATGTCAGTGAGGACATCCTGAAATGTTTGTAACATAGACGAAACTTGTCGCCGTTCTCCTAGAGACAAATCAGGAGAAACAGTAACGTCTTTCCATGATTCACTAGAATGAAGTGGGATCATTGGAAGCGGAAGATTAACATCCGAAAAACTTGTTTCCTCATCCTGTATTACAGACAGTGATGAGTAATGACCATGTTTGACATGAGAATCGTCCGTTGCCTGGAAAATAGGCTGTAGATAGTCAGGACGTTCATGGAACTCCGTAAGCATATTGATGTGGAAGGTTTTATGCTTCCCGTTGATATCGACGATGTAGTCAACATCTGAAATTTTCGATATTATATCGTACGGACCTTTCCAACTAATAAGGAGTCTATTTTCACGACAAGGTAGCAAAACAAATGCTTTGTCACCAGGACAAAGTTGTCGTAAAGTTTTCTTCTTATTAGCAAATTGTCTTGCCTTCTGCTTAGCAAATTCAGAAGAGGACGTTGCCAATTTGCATGCTTCGATAATCTTCTGTCTCAGCGCGATGACATACTCGTAAGAAGATTTTGTGTCATCGTCAATATTGTCAGCTGTTATAAGATCATGCAGCAAAGACATTGGGCCGCGCGGTCGCGCGCCAAAGACAAGTTCAAAGGGAGAAAACCCTGTATGTTCATTGGGGACCTCTCTGTACGCGAAGAGGGCCGCGGGTAAAACCCTATCCCAATCTTGAGGATGATCCTCAGTTATCTTCCCTAATAAGTTCTTAAGTGTTCTATTTAGTCGCTCGACCATCCCATTGGACATAGGATGATAGATGCTACTCAAAGATCTCTCTATCTGTAGAGTAGACATTACTTGAGACATGGTATCCGATATCAGTTGGGTGCCATGATCTGATAATATTTCTCCGGGGAATCCCAGCCGAGAAAATATAAGCCAAAGAGCATCTGCAATGTCAGCGGTAGTAATGCTCTTTAGAGGGATAGCCTCTGGCCAACGTGTGCACATGTCTACACACGTTAAGATAAACTGATGTCCTCTAGCAGATTTGATCTTGAATGGACCAATGATGTCTATCGCCATTTTCTGGAATGGACGAATAGGAATATCTGCAGCCTGAATAGGCGCAGCATGACGAGGACCTTTGGATTTGACTTCTTGACATACTTTACAGGATCGACAATAGATCCGTATGTCCTTGTTCACAAAAGGCCAAAAGAAAGCCGCAAGAACTCTTGACTTTGTACGGGAAAAACCCATGTGACCAGCACACTGAGAGTCGTGTGCATGTTGTAAGATCTTAACTCTCAAATTCTTGGGTACAAGAATCTGAGAATGACTTGACTTAGTGGAGTCTTGCACCATACGTACAAGTACGCCATTCTTCATTGTAATCCAAGATTTACAATTTGAATCTTTATTCGGATCACCTTTCGTTACAAGAGTGAAGAATTTCTTAAGAGTCGGATCTTCTTCTTGTTGTTTTATAAACGAGTCACGAGAAATTACCAAGGGATCATCTTGGTTATGCACTTCATTATCTTCAACAGATGAAGTTTCAGGCATATTGAGAGCTTGAGCTCTAGTGACTACCGCATTAGCAGATTGCATATTTTGATTTTCCCAAACGGAAATTTGCTCCGGAGTGCATTCTTTGACTCCGTGAATGCGACCGATGATAAGATCAGCGATCGGATTCGGCAAAAGACATGCGTGTACATCTCCTGTGAAGAAAGGAGTAGCAATCCTAATGATAGCGGTAGAGTATTTCTCTATGGTGCCGCCAAATGTTACGCATTTGACTACTTTGCCTGTAGAATGAGAAGGATCTATGAGTGACTGCCTAACCCCAATAGTTGTGCATCCAGAATCAAAAAGTACTGAGACTGGATTGTCATTTACTAAACCTTTGTGTAAGACAAGAGAACCTCTCCCATCATGCGCGATTGACGCAGGAAGAGCGGGAAGAGGATGCCCACAGCTTAAAGTAGACACTGTGGTTGGCTCAAATAATGTTTTGCATTGGGGGCACTGAGATGCTCTCCCAAAATCAAAAGCGGCACATGCCATATTATTAGAGTCATCATTATCTTTATTTTGTTTATAGGCTTCGTGGGACTCTTGCTGTGCAGAGTTCGCCTGGTAATGAGCTTTATGTTTTTTGAATTGTGCTCTACCTCTGTTATTATTGCCTCTGTACTTATCATTGTTTCCACTATTATAACCCCTACTCGGGTTTGAATCATAGCTCCTTTGGTTACTATCATCATATTCATTATAATGAGTATCTCGGTAATTATGATCTTGTTGTCTCCATGAAGGAAAACTTGGATAGTTTCTAGAATGACTTCCTTTGCGAAAGTTCCTGTAATTATGACCACCCCTGAATCGAGGGCTGTCAGCTCTTCTCCAGGTATTCGAAGAAGAACCCTGAAATGATTGGTTTCCTTGGTTCTGATAACTGTAATAGTTACCTTTTTTATTAAACCTATTTTGAGGTCCTTGGAATTTGTGAGAGTGATTAGGGTTGTATGGTGTTGCAGAAGCAACTGGCATACCTTCTTTAACCTTACTGTTGCTAATAGCTACGTCCGGATGTGCAGTGACGTATTGGGTACAATACTGTTCCATTTCTTTTAGAGACTTAGGTTTACGCTCATGTAAGAATTCGAGGAAAGGTTTATTTATACTTGACATAATCTTGTCTCTGAGTATCAAGTCCATAAGGGCTTCATAAGTTTTTTCTGTTTTGGATAGCTCAATCCAACGATCAAATGTAAGACGTGTCCTTGCAATGAATTCTGAGAATTCTACACCTGCCTCAGGCACCATTGTCTTAAACAACTTCCGATAACCCTCTTCAGACAACTGATACTTCTTTAATAAGGCTGCCCTAATAACATCATAGTTATCTTTGTCAGCCTCTTCAACCAAACTTAAACTAGTCAGAGAATCACCTTTCAGATTTTCTGATAACTGGTTAGCATATTGTGATTTGTCCACATTATGGGCTCGACACGAGCGTTCAAATCTATTTAGCCAGAATGTTATGTCATCACTGGAAGGGTTGAACGCTGGTACCTTGACCTTGTAAGTAAAGGGTTTACCATTACCACCAGATGCTTGATTACCATCACTTATGTTTGTTAACTTTAACTTTTCTAACTCAAATGCTAAAAGTTCTTTTTGGTGTTCATGTTCTCTTATTGCTTTTTTCTCTTGAGCTTCAGCTTGTAATTTTCTCTCTTCTGCAGCAGCTTCATCCTTTCTTTTCTCTTTTTCCATTTCCATCTGGAATCTTTTTTCATCAGTCTGTATCTGCAATTTCTTTTGTTCATCCTCTCTTTGTAATTTTTTTTCCTCAGCTGCTAATTTTTTTTCCTCAATCAATGCTTTTCTTTCTTCAGCAGCAGCAGCAAGTTTTCTCTCTTCTGCAGCTAATGCTTTGTCATATTGAGCAACTGCCCATTCTTCTAATTGCTGACCAGTCTTATCAAGAGCCCTGCCTTGTGTGATAAAATAATCTAATGTAGACATCTTGTCTAATAAGATCAGTAATTTGCAAAAGTAAATAAATTCACTTTCTTAGTCTTAATCAAAGACCTTGTATGATAACTTTTTAACCTGTGGAAAATAGTACTTAACTATCCCAATCACTGTGGGAAACAAGCCTTACAAAGGTCTTGTATAAATCCTTATATAATAACAGCTATAAGTTGCTGGTTCACTCTATAATATAAGTGCAGTGCACCAGAAATAGTGTTTTATATCATCAACTGTGTACCTTTAGTAATAGCAATTAACTATCAGTTGATTCTTGTACATCAATTTATATGATCAACTATATTTAAAATAGTGTATGTCGATCAGGCACAAAACAAAACAGTTATACAGAAGAACATGAAAACATTTGCGGAAATGAAATAAATCAAATGGGAAAAACAATAAAAGATAAACCGCAAGAGGATAACAAATACAAATAACGCCACAGTATATAAATATAAATTGAGAATAGAACTGAAAGATAGAATAGGGTAGACCAACAAATTACAAACAAATCAAAACAAACTAAAGAACAGAGGAATATTACAAAAACAACAATGAGTACAGTCTTCACAGCTAACACTAATAGCAACAGCTGTCGCAGCAAATTTTCAATCAAGAAAATTGCACCTATAGAAACGCACACATCAGACCCTCTATTACGTGGGATACTCTGTTGTGTGACACCGCCCAACCAAAACAACAACCCGCTGGATACAAACAAATATCACATATAAATATTTAAACATAAATACATAAATGCATAAATAGTATGGCAATATGATGTAAATAGAGTGTTGCAGAAAGAATGTGTTGTAAAGAAGGCTCAGTTACACTGCCTAATAGTACAGTACTGTGGTACTTTATTAAACAAATACTTCTGGTCTAATTATTTTAAATTCAACACAGAAATAGAAGCTCCATCGTTGATGTGAATGATAACAATCGATGTAGGACTTCTCAGTTCAATAACATTTCCTTTCGCAAACACTGTCAAATATTCTCCAGTCCTGATGTGTAATGTTCTATGTTTCAACCAAGCTTGCTGTGTAACACTGTCAGTTGTATGGCAAATGTCCAACGAACCAAATGTCAACAAACGCTGACCTAGTTACTGCATACTGTCGACAGGACAGGTCACGCTGACATCACTGTAGAGTTGTACTGTTGATGTATTTGTGTGTCGTAACAGACCCCAAGGAACGTCTGGTCTCAGTAGTTTACTTCTCAATATGGTCACTGTGCAGGTTGACCCAGGAAGCTGGCACACCAGTTGTTAAAGTCTGTGTAGTTGTTAACTCATACTGGCTACTAGTTGTTGAATCACGCTTTATTTGTTAAATGACGTGAATGTCCACCAGTTGATAAATGTAGATGTTGGGACTGGTGTAGTAAAGTGTAACGATTGTCAACTCATTAAACCCAGCACAGTTTTGGTCATACAGGTCATCTTGTCCTGGAACGTGATGAGGCTCCGACAAGAATGTGAGTGTAGACAATGAGTGTGTATATGAATGTCAGAACGCGAATGGTAGAATGATTCGATAGAGTTGACAGGTTGGTAGTACATCACTCATACTCACACTGTTCGAATTCAAGAAGTACTGGAACTACGGTGGTCTTTTTATAACATTTAATGAGACGCACACTTGGACAGTACGTGTATGGTTACAGGAACAAATGTCGACATAGACAGCATAATGTTGATCACAGGAATATCATCTTAAGTTAGCATTCATGCTTGGCAAATATCATAATGGAGCATTCGTAAATAAGCATTCAGAGTTCCATCATGTAAATCATCTGGCTTTACTGACTGGGCACGTCAGACCATAACCAATATATAGGAAGGCTCCTAGACCTAACCTCGTCTAGCGAATATCCCTTCACGTAAAGTTCAATATATATATATTTTCCATAAAGATATAGGAATCCCAGACATGGGTTCTCACATGTAGCAGTGATCTCTTGGTTCATCGAGCGATAGTACAGGCATCCCTTTTTCTCACTCGATAAATACAAAGTATATGAATTTCAACATGGCTGTGCTTCTCTCGTGAGCTCCACTCACTATTGGATACAGACCAAAATTGGTCATTCGTTAAATGTCCTCATTTCTTCATAGCTTCTCTCATAGAGGTAATTGAATAATATCATACAATCTAGTGCTGATACATAGGAATGTCATCTTCCTTTGAATAAATATTCTTTTCAAAAGTACCACTGTGCATCTGCTTATCGACAACGATGGCGAAGCCCAAGTTCATAATAAATTGTGGTTTTACCTTTCTATGCGAAATATAACTTTGCCATTCCTTGGCAAAAGAGAATAAACACTGGGGTAAAGTACATACAACATGTCTAAATGACTATCACTTTTCCCCATCTACTTATAGATCACTTTTTCGGCGATAAGCCGGCTACAACAAAACTCGACATCTCGACAGGATGGCAGCCATGAATCACACCCCTGCTAGCGATACTTCCGCTGCATAGCCTTTGACCTTTTCTAGCGACAACCAACATAGTTCGACTTAGAAATGTAAAGATATCCATATATAAGACAGACTCGTCCTACTCATACAAACACTACGTATAAATTCAGGCCATAGATATACTGAAGCAAGAACAATCTATTCCTACCCAGCCAAAGAATAAATCGCAGTAGGCCTAGAATCGTCCGCGGAGTCCGATCGAAGATGACGGAACTACTTTCAAGGGAAGTAACTCAAAAATGACTTCTCCTTAAGTTAACCATCAGATGAACAGAGAGTGTGTAGTTATTTCTTATGACAAACCCCCTAATGGAAAGGATTTTCCAATATATTTATTTTGATATGTAAATATTATTTTATTAAGCTTTTGAGTATTCCTGACCTGTAAAGATTGAGGTTCAGGAAAATTAAATTGTACATAAAATTTCATACAGTCTTGCTTAATAATGTTATTAAAGTTAAAGTTCTGTTTTGGAATTAAAAACAGTTATATTAGATAAATTCCCCTAGACGTAGCCAAATAAAATAACACAGTTAATCATTTACCAAATTGGGATCTTAAGAGGTAGCAGTAGGGACTCAGAGTACTACATCATCATCTTCTCTGAGAACTTACATAGCTTGACCCCACTTTGATGTCTATACACCCTTGCTCTTTTCAGAGAAGGGGGTATTACTTATAAGACCAGTCTCTTATCTGGCACTATCCTGGTATCCTCTGATACATCTATTTGTCCAGGATAGCCTATAATTTAGTAACATCAAAACCTCTTATGACACTCGGTCCTTCAAAGATTGTCTAATGTTGTCCTCCCAGTTAACTCTTTATCATGAGCTGTAAAAGCAGAAATCAGTGTCAGAACTTTTCATTTGTTCATCATAATCACTATCATCATTATCATCATCATTATCAGCATTATCATAATCATCATCATTATCATCATTATCATTTGCCATTGTCTGTTCCTTATGGATCATGGAGCCACCACCAACTTCAGAGGACCCCCCCCCCCCCCCCCCCCCCCCGCCCCCACCCCCCCCAGTTCAGATTGAACTTCACAGAGACCCCCCCCCTCCCCCCCTCCCCCCCACCCCCAGGAACTTCACAGAGAATTTCATGATACTGAGACCTCTCATTCACTTTCTTTGGTACTCTCCATTGCCTGTCTACAGTGTAAAGAACTTCTAATGGCATGTTTCACATATAAAGTTATCTGTTATGTAAAGTTCATAGGTAACATTTTAGGAGTTTATATGCGCAAGGTAGCATTCACCTGAGATAAAGCTACAGTTGGGCTAAACATTATTGTCTTCAATGAATCACATTGTCTGAAGACTTTTGTTACCTATGGCAGTACCAGGTGTGTTTGTAAATTGGCTTTGTGGTCTACTTGTTCACTATGGAAATAAAGGGATAATCATCATCACTTCCCATGTTAGCTACTGATGGAACATGTCACCACAACTACAGCTGCTACCCTGGCAGGATACCTGCACCAAAATGTTCTTGTGTTCTTACTGTGCATAACTGGTTTCTGTGGCCAGTGTGTTTTAGATGCTGAGTTTGCCAGCCTTATAAACAACTTCATAATACCCTCTTATGTTATGCCTAATAAATCAGTAGTTCCAATCTTCCTGCATATCACCATGACCTTAACCAAGGTCAACAGAGTGAAAATATGTTACACCTCCCTTACGTGATGGGAACTGCCATTTATTTTTTTCGTTATTATGATATTTACCAGATTGCAATACTGTATTTAGTTTCTTTTAATTGTTTATATCCATCCATTTCAAAGATGAGTGTGGTTAAAGTTTACGGTGGAATTTTTATTTTGCCAAAAAGAAATAAAAGCAAAGAAATAAACAAATCAAAGAAAACAAATAAATGAATCACTACAAATATTCTCACTATAACATCATTTATGTTCAAGGTATTCTCCCTGAATTCTTATGTACTCTTACTACCATTGCCACATCTTCTCAGTACTGGCAGTATACAAAATGTGATCTGACCTTGCATCCTTTATAGGACAGGTCATTGTTTCACTGAAATCATTGCGATCCTAGGTGCAACGTCATCAGCTCATACAGGTTAAAATCAACTAGGGATGCTTCTCTTTTCCCAAATCAGCTTTTCCGTGTATCAAACATTATGTTCTTTGTGTCTATTCATTCACCATGAATAAACAGTACGTTGAAAACATCTCATCAGCCTTACAAAAACTGACAACACCAATCAAGTTTGCTTGGTTTTGACAACTGTTTCTTCTCCAAACTGCTAATAATTCCATAGAATGTCTACTGGTCTCATTTTCTCTTTGACTAGAAACTAGGCAATATGGCAATGTGATATAGTTAGTACGACATGAAGTAATGCCATCTTGGATGAACAGCCATGTGCTGATGTAGAATTCTCTCAGTTTTGTCACTGGCATTGAGAAATGATCAAAGCACTTCTACATGACAATTTTTTTTCTGCTGCTTTCAGGACAAGGATAATTTCTTGTTGACAGTGAACCACTGTTGTATTTTAATACAACCACTGGACAGAGACAAACAGATTTATAGATTAATTCAGTCTGTGTAAAGTTATATCCTTTAGACATTTTTTCAGTAAATACACACAGCAAAAATGTGTTTGTTATAATTGTGTGTTCCTGCACTGACATGGTGAACTGTCTAAAAGTAAATATATTTAGAATGTTATGGTCTATGCCTCAGTTATTCTTTGTCTATGTTGGCCCATCTGTTTATCTGTGCCTCCCATCTAACCATTAGTTACCCATCCTGCATCAGTCAGATCTTTCTTTTTTTCACTTCTTCCTCTGATATAGTTGTCTTCCTTTTCTCCACTTGGCTTGGGTGTTCCATGGCAGTAGTGTATGTTATTCTGTATTCTGATTGGCTGTATACTTGATCCATCTTCATTTTCATTCCATAATCTATAGGTCGATAGATTTTATTTTGTTCTTGTCAGGATCTCTTCATTTGTCTTGCCATTTCTTTGACATTATATGCTGACCTTCTTCTCTGTTATTCCTTTGTCTTATAGCCAGATCTAGCAACTATGTGTCAATTAAAAAATAAATAAAGCCCAACCTGCAACTCATTTGTCCAGGCAGTCCTATTTTATGGCTGTAAATCATGGAGAACAACAAAAATAACAATCAAGAGGTACCATACTTTCATAAGTAAATATACTGAGCGACTTTAATTACGCATCACTATACGAGTGCCTGGTAAAGTGTCTTATGGTCATGCAATTGTTCCCGAAATTAGTACACAGGTTCACAAGGTCACCGCCCAGAGGCCAACAGTCATTTTGTGCCAGCAAAGCTGGAGACAAGAGTAGCACGTGAAACACGTAAAACATGATTTAGGTGCCTGATAAAAATTCTGCACGGAAAACATTAATTTCTTTTCACCCAGAGCTCAGCCTAGAGCACTACGGACAGGAAAACAGTCAATATTTTATTCCACAACCACAAACACGTCGTCAAACCATGCCTAGACTGAGCGCTGCAGAGAGAGAAAGAGTGATAGGAATGATAACAGGCAGGATGTCCACCAGAGAAGCATCCAGAAACTTGAATTGCAACCAGTCCACCATCGTCCAACTGCAACAACGTTTAATGGCCACTGGATCCATTGCAGATCAACCCCGTCAAGGTCAACCCAGAGTTACGACACCTCAACAGGACGCGTATATACGGCAGCTTCATTTGCGGAATCGGTTTTTGGCGGCAGCTGTAACAGCAAGAGATGTTGTTGGGAGACGTGGAACCATATCAGAGCACACCGTGCGACGTCGACTGCAGGTGGCAGGACTCAACACCTGACATCCTCGAGTCGGCCCAATCCTCACCTTACGACACCGACAGCAATGATACTAGTGGGCAGAGAGGCACCGACGATGAATGAGACGTCAGTGGCAAAATGTCGTCTTTTCAGACGAAAGTCGTTTTTGTCTTCGCATGCTGACGGGCGACTAAGAGTGTGGCGACGAAGTGGTGAGAGGCAAGCCAACTGTTGCATTTTGGAAGCCCACCGATGGGGAGGAGGAAGCGTCATGGTATGGGGCGCATTCAGTTACAATCACCGAACCGTCTCCACATCTTTAACCATACTGTAAATGCTGCCACCTATAGGGATGTGCTTCAGGACCACGTTGTGCCCCTCTTCCAGTATCATCCTGAGCTCCAGCATGATAACGCACGACCACATACAGCTAGGGCCACCACAGCGTTCCTTCAGGCCAATAACATCGCTGTCATACCATGGCCTTCATTGTCCCCAGATATGGCACCCATTGAACACGACTGGGACGAGATTGGACGCCAACTCTACCAGCACAGACGACCAGGATTTTCTATGCACACTGGTTAACTCCATGCGGAGACGCTGCCAGGCTTGCCTTGATGCCAACGGTGGCCAAACGCGCTACTGAACGCGTTACAATGACAACAACGACATTTGTGACTTTTCAATTTGACCCCTAGCTTACATTTGTGACTGTAGTTTTTTTTTAACACAGCATGCACTACTACGCGGATTGCGGGAATCGGTCGGTCAATGGATACTGTTTCCAGTGATATCAAACATGTTACCATTATTTTATTCTCAGACATCTTGGTGAGTGATTCATATAGTGATGCGTAATTAAAGTCGCTCAGTATACTTGAACAGATACAAGAATTAAAATGGTATGACAGTATCACCAATGGGGAACTGATGGAAAGATCCAGTAATTTGCAGTGGAGCAAGAGATGATGAAAGGACTTATGGCCTTGCATTGGACACTTATGGCCAAACCTGTTGACAGCACACTTATGGCCAAACCTGTTGACAGCACATTTATGGCCAAACCTGTTGACAGCACACTTATGGCCAAACCTGTTGACAGCAGTACAAGGCAGTCCTTGATATGGAATCACCAACATAAGAGAAATAGAGGAAAATAGAAAAATGTTTAGTAAAGGAAGTTGGAGGCAGATCTAGAAAAGGTATGGAAATACCTTCACTATACGACACAGAACAAAATGATTTTTTTGAAACCCTCTGCTCCACTGGGTGCCTAGAGTAATAATAATTATGTAAGCTTACAAAGATTTTGCAGATACATCCTTTGTCCACTTCTGCCAATTTTTAAGACATATATTAAAACATTTTTATATTCGTATTTCTGTCAACTTTGGTTAAGGAAGTGAATATATGAATGTGTGTGGGTTGTATAGTATTTGTTATGATTACATTTGTGTACCTGACTGATTGTATGTCATAGAATGCCGCAAATAGTGTGCTTGTATATGTTTCTTGTATGTATCTGTACTTATCCTTTAAAAAAATCATCTGCATTTAGATATTTTTCCTTTTTTGCGTTGTTTTTATTATGATAACCTTGACGAAGACCTTTGCAGTCGTAACTTGGACTGTGCTGTCTTGTGTCATATTAAGGCTTTTTCCATAACTATTTTCATACATGCCACCACAAATGGTCTGGGAACAGGAAGGCTCAACCTACCAGACCACCTAGTCTTTTATATTTGGACTTCCGCTCTAATGCAACTGATGGACCTTGTGTCTAGGTTGAACAGTGGACACGTCGCCAAAGCGAGGCAAAACTCCTGGACAGGAACAGTCAACCAGAAGAAATATGAGAGCGGATGCTGTACTACAACAAATTCCACAACCGCCAATTTTGTTGAGAAGGTCCCTGTCAGCGGAAAACAGCATTACTCAGATGAATGGGAACCACATTGGGGTTGAGAAAAAAAATTAACAAGACCCAGGCACCAAACAAGTTGTTGCCATACAGGTATAGAAGTTGCTGGACCCATGCATGCACAAATAGATCTGCAGCTAATGGTGCTGAAAATGGAGGAACCGTCCTCATATTAAGCGACAGTTCATTAAAAAAAAAAACTCTAGCAACAACCGAAAAATTTTCAAGCGGCTTTGGGATAAATGCACACACCAAAAACTGCTGTAGAAGTCTTAATTACAGATGAAGGCACTAATGCACTGTTACCAATAACAGCGCTTAGGAGTCAAAGAATGGAGACCTAAATGTCGCAAGTGCAACACTCTGCCTAAATCTTCTTCTTCTTCCGTCCTTAGCCAACGACCGGCAAAGCAGTCAGTGGCCATTACGCCTAGTGGCGTCTTAAGGGCAACAGCGAATGGATTTTCTTTGCCGTTGTTCCCATCACGCCTAATGGCGTCTTTAGGGCAACGACAAATCAATCCGTTTGTCGTTGTTTCCGTAATCAAAGTGACTGGCAAACGGGTGATCAGCCCGTTGGGTCTGCCTAAATAGGCCTGCCTAAATATGTTGGCATAACATATCTGGGGGGAAAATCGGCGGTAGGGATTTCCATTACTGTCGCTACCAGTATTCACTTAAGACAAAGCTTATGATCAGTTATGTATAAGCCAACTATCTTTAGCTGTTGGCTAGGGCATAAATTACACCACTTATAACAATGCTTGCTGCTAATCCACATACAAACAATTAAAAACTTAGGATTTAAAAATTGAAAGCCAGTGGGGAAAAAATAAAAACTAGTCCCGAAATACTTTTGCCGTTTAACTAGGGCTAAGATATAACTACAATAGACATGCGACTCCGATTAAAGTTTTTTACTAGTCGTGTGGCATCAAATTCGGAGACAAGACAATTTTTTACCGACTCCGTCTTCACTTAAAAAAAACAACCGACTCTACAGCTCTAACAAAAACCAACACTTAACAAATTTAGCTGAGTAAGGGGAAGTTATGTATAAAACATAAACGTTAAGAACAATTTCACGAGTTGTCCTTTCACTCGGGGGGGGGGGGGGGGAGAGACATTTGCTAGGTTTTGCTTTAATGATACTTTGGTACAGTAGAACTCCATTTATCCGAACCCCAATTATCCGAACATCCAATTATCCGAACACTTTTTCCAGAAAAAAAAAAATCAGATGCCACAGTCACGTTAGACTAAAATTCTGAATCTTTTGATGCGGCAAACCTCAAATGTGTGCGAACAATTTGATAGTGAAAATGGGTCGAAGAAACGTAAAACCATGAGAAATGCGAAAGATGTGAAATTGGAAGAGGCTTTGTATATATGGTTTGTGCAAAGAAGAAGCAAAGGGGAACCTATCTCTGGTTCTCTGTTGTGTGAAAAGGCACTTCAGTTCAACAATCAACTTGACGGTCCTCCTGACTTTAAGGCTAGCCAGGATGGTTAAGAAACTTTAAATCTCGTCATGGCATACGAGAATTGGAGATTCAAGGGGAATCTTTATCTAGCGATGCAACTGCCGCTAAAAAATTTTAAAGAAACATTCTTGGCTTTTTTGGAAGAAGAAGGTTATTCACTCGATGATGTGTATAATGCCGATGAGACTGGCTTATACTGGAAATCATTGCCTCAAAAATCACTTGCATCTCAGCGCGAAGCAGCTGCCCCTGGGTTTAAAAAGTGCAAAGAGAGAGTAACAATTTTGGTAGCCGCGAATGCCAGTGGAAGTCATCGTTTACCGGTGCTAATGATCGGCAAAGCCAAAAAACCACGTTGTTTAAAGAATGTGACATGCCTCCCATTGTGTTACAAAGCACAGAAGAGTGCTTGGATGAATAGTGAAATATTTCTTGATTGGTATACAAATCAGTTCATCCCAAATGTGAAGAGGTTGAGAGAACAAGAAAAGAAAACTGGAAAAGTAATTCTTCTACTGGACAATGCACCATCTCATCCAGAGACGGATACATTGAATGCAGTTGATGCAAATTTTAAAGTAATTTTTTCTGCCTCACAATGTAACAGCACTGATTCAACCAATGGATCAGGGTGTTATAGCAAAGCTTAAAAAGATGTACAAGAAGGAAGTCCTGCGGCGTTTATTGTTGGCTGAAGATGAAGAAAGTGTGGTGGCGTTTTCCAAAAAGCTTAATCTCAAAGACTGCTGCTATATGTTAGCTGATGCTTGGACCACCCTGTCACAAGATAATCTCAACAAGGCTTGGAGTAGATTGCTTGGGAAAAAAAGAAGGAAATGAAACTACTGCAGTGGACACAAATGATGATTGTATAAATGAAATTGTGGAACTGTTTCAAGCAATGCCCGGATTTTCGGACTGTGACAAAGATGATGCACACATGTGGCTAGAAGATGATAATGATTCTGGTTTTCAGTTTTTGAATGACGAAGAAATTTTGTCTTTTGTGCAAGAAGAAAACCAAATACATGTAGTGACCGATGATGAAGACTCCTCAGAAGTACATGATGTACTTGTAGATTATGAAGAAAAAACCAAAACGTCGACCAAGTCCTGAAGAGGCCTTTATAGCACTAGAAACAGCGATGGCTTGGTACGAGCAAGAAGATGACAGCTGTCCTACACAGCTTCTGCTGTTGAAGAGAATGCAGGACTTAGCAGCCAAAAGGAGACTATCCAGTTTGGTGCAAAAGAGAGGATTCCTCATTATTTTAAATAGTGGGCTACATCTGTGCAAGTACATATATACGTAAGTTGCGCCTGGTTTTGAATCGTTTGTAATGTTATTTTGAAAACATTTCTCTTTCTTAACAAAAAAAATTAATACAAGTAGTACATGCACTGCAGTGTAATAAAAGATTTTGGTGATACAGTGATCTAATACAGTGTGGGTATTATTATTACAGTACAAGTAAATATGTTTTATAGTGTATTTTCCTTGTGATGGTTAATTATGTCTCAGATTGACTCTTTGATAACGCTTTCGACGGTCATTCCCAGAGTTCACGAATATGTAAAGACTGCCGCCCGACATTAAACAATTGTTTGCAATATATCGCCGCATTTGTTAAAAAAAAAAAAAAAAAAAAATTACGTGCAGTCTCAAACTCTTATAACTTGGTCTTCTGAGAGGGTAAAGACACAACTTCTGCATAAGCGAGACAAAAAAAGTTACGACTGCAAAATTACCTCGACTTATCCGAAAATTCTACTTTTCAGAATTCGGAATACGGTACCTGGAGTTTTTGTTTTACCAAAGAAGACATTTGGCCGTGACCTCCATAAATGCTTCTGCTTAAGTGAAATTATTCTTCTTCGTTCGCCGTCAGGCTTCTACATTAATGACTCCAGTAAAGGTTCCTGACATCTCCATGCAGTTTTTCGTTGAGAGGTGGGTTGTTGCCATATACCACTCCGTTCACTGCTACAAATTGGGCAGGACTGGAGCAGATGTTCGACTATCATGGGGTTGGTGCCACAGGAGCAAAGATCTGTTGGACCAATCATGTACTTGTGATATAGATGGTGCCTCAACCTAATGTGACCACTGCATAAGCGGAACATGATGACCTGGTCTCACCTAGATAGCTGGTGATAGGCATCATCTTTAATGTGATCTGGGTGTTCTCTGTTCCATTTTGACTTGAATATGGCTTTTATAGTTGTTTTAACCATTTCATAAGTTGTCTCTATATCGTTTTGTTGCAGAGTGCCCCTACTTTAGCAAGGTTATCTGTCTCTTCATTTCCTTGTATGCTGCAATGGGCTGGTATCTGTTGCAATGTGCACTTGAAGCATTTGGCCAGTCTTTCAAGAGAGTTTATCAGATCTTTCAGTCCTTTAGCATGATGGCTCTTCAGGGCTGTTATTACTGAGAGGGCATCTATAAAGATCACTATATGTTTTTCGGCATGTGCTTTGTACTCAATTAGAGTTTCCGCTGCCTGTTTCATGGCTTCTGCTTCAGCACTGAAGTTTTTGCAGTACTTGCCAGTGGCAACTGCCATAGAGTGAGTTATATTCTCCAATTTAATGAGGAATCCAGCTCCCCCATTTTCAATTGCTTTTTTTGCCGAACCATCAGTATATGCATGAGTCTAGAGCTTTGCTGGAAATTTTTGATCAATATATTTAGTTGTTAATCAAACCACAGCAAACAAAACATTAACTTAATAGACAGGCAGTGCGAGAAGAAATACACCGATATACCTGGATATCACACTGGACCGCCTCTTGACAGGGAAAACACAGATTAGGGCAAAACAGCGCAAGGCCATCAAATGAAAAAAGTTAACTGGTGATACATGAGGTGCTGATTTAAACATCCTCAAAAAACTGTACACACGAAGAGTCAGGTCCTCTTATGGAATATGGCATCACAGTCCTGGTCCTCGTCAGCTAAGTCACATCTTGATAAAGTAAACGAACTCCAAAACCAAGCAGTGTGTATCATAACAGGGGCCCTAAATTCCACGAAAATCAATCATATGGAAAACATTATAGGGCAAAAGTCAATGGAGTACAGACGAGACAATATAATCTGACAACAAGCTGAAAAATTTAAGAGACTCGAAGGACACCCCATGTTCAAAAGAATAAACATGCTAGGAAGAGGCTCAAGCGAACTAATTTTGTTGCCAGGCAAAAGAGAAAATTAGCAATGATACCATGCAAACAAACTCAGTCGCAAAGAAAAAATACCACCAACTGTGGACAAGAAGGTGCTTGGCCTGATCTAAAATCTGATATTCCAGCCCCATTGAAAGTAAAGCGAAATTCGATTAAAGCAAGTTTTCGCTTAAGTGGAGTGCACTGTATATTGATTTGGGATGTACTGACTTTTTCTACTCTCAGGAAGTTTGTATGTTTTGTATAATTTGTTCTGGTTTTGCTGTTCAACGTCAAACTTGCCAAGTCTATTGTAGTAAATATTTCTTGTAGTACTCTGAATTTGTCAGCTTCCTGCTGAACCCTGCCGTCTCTACGCATTGCAAACGCACAATTTTTTTTTTAGTTCTTGCATGGTGCTGTACGCACGCCCACTGTTACGATTCAAATTGTCTACTTTTGAGTCTTTTAAATTTATTATTAAAGTTAAATTTGCCTGCTCTTGCCCATTCTACAATAACATGTTGTATTAATAGTATCACGCACCCAGTGTACATTGTCTTTGGTACATTCTCATTGTTAGTAGTGTCACGCACCCAGTTTTAACACCAAATGGAAGAATACTAAAAACGTAAAAATTCGTATCATTTTCTAAAGCGAAAACATTTGTTTTCTTAAATTAATTATGCACTATAAAATACTCTAGTCTTAACGGGCATGATAAGCTGGAACAGAGGTTCTCACCCTAACTTCTGGCTGCTTTTATTTTTACACCAGTGATTTTTCAATGTATGGGCGGCGAGCTTCAACAGTTGTTGAGAAATTTAGGGCCGCGGTCGATCGTATGTTTGAAAACTACTGTTTTTCCTTTTGCCAATTGAGCAGTAAAACCATTTTAGGGTCATGGTCGTCAGAGGTTTGAGAACCACTGGTTTACATTCTGCAATTTAATCCATGAATCCACTATGTGATGAAATGTTCGATAACCACTGATTTATAAGGGGTCGTCAATTAAAGAAATGCAATTGAGGATCGTTTCTTTCAAAAAATGATGTTGGAAGTAAAAAGATTTTGTAACCTCCATTTTTATAAAAATGTCAAGATAGTCCCATAGCTTATACTACCGCCCAACTTGACGATTCGCATTTTACATATGTTGATACAGTGGAGTATTTAAAATTGTTTTAGAGATCATTAACTACAAAAGGTAAGGAGGCGAGTACCGGTACTTTAATGTTTACAAGCGCAACACAGTACAAGTATGTAATCTAACATTTATAATTACAACACAGAACAAATGTGTAATCTTCTTGGTTCACCCTCAGATGTCAACTTGAATAAGTTCCAAGAAAGCAGTGGTCAGCCTGAGGCTGTTGATATCTCCGTAGATTTTCTCCAGGAATGGTACTGGTGATGGCCATATGCGTTTTCTCTGTTCCTCATATGTTGGGCACCTTTGAAGCAGATGTTCGGCAGTCATTTTATCGGTCCCACAGTCACACGCATCAGTAGTTCCTATCTTAAAGTGTAATCTAAATTTATAAGGCAA
>JAMPIV010007742.1:0-190000 GCA_024509875.1 Oreohelix idahoensis
CAGACTCGCTGATATACACACATGGGAGCGTTAGTTCGAAACCACTTGTTTAAATACACTTGATAAAGCATCAGTGCGTTGAAGCCAGCATATATTTGGCTAAATTAAAAGCCTGGAAGATAAGCAGAAGGAAATTTGTGCCAGTTTGTGCCAGAATTCATTGCTAATCAACGTATCTGTGTTATTCGTATGAATTGTGGTAAGCTTGAACCATTTAATATCTTTTAATGAAAATTGAATGTGAATTGTTGATTTATGCCTGTATATATATGTGTAGTTCAGTGGCAAACGTGAGGTAAAGCCTAAAATGCTCCAGCCTGAACAGAGGGTGTCGGAGAGAAGTAAAACGGCATGGAATGGCCAAACAGTACACTGACACCTGGATGATTGACTAGAAAGAAATAATGCTGGAAGTGCAGAGGCGTAGTAACCATTAAGAAGGGTAATGCTGGTATAAAGTATTTCAGATGAAGCTGACTGTTGGCCTAACGCTCTGAACGCAATGTTTGTGCTGTATTGTGATCAGTGTAAAAGAGAATATAAATTAGTTATGAAGTAGAAGGTACATCCTTCTTGATTTCAGGGACAGTGGTCTTGATGGTACTGAGCAGCATCTGGTCAGAGATTTGCTGAATCCAGTGTCGGACAGCATACTCCTTGGTCTTTTTAGCTATCAGTGAGGTGTCTCCTGAGCCCAGAGGAGAATTCGAGCAGAGGAGTCCTCTCCTGCCGCCATCACTCAAGATAAGCAGAGTTGGCCAGCTGAGCTCAACATTATGCCCCCTCATCTTGAAATAACTTTATAAAAAATACTATTCAGAGGGGAATTTACTTATCTTAAAATCAGGAACTGTGAACATCTCCAATACTAGTCCCTAAAGACAAACTATTGAAGTCATGATGACAAATACCTACAGAGCTTGAACAAAACAAAACCAGTATTACCTCATTTTACTACTACAAAACTGACACACATAGAACATTTGTAATAATATATGTCACTACAATATTCATATTAAATACATTCTGTACATAACTTGTAATTTAAATTGATTGTGATTCCTGGTTCCCTTGTAGTTGAATCAGGACACATATTCATTCATGCTAGTAATGAATACATATTGTTATTTGAACCGTTACGAGTGACTTCTTTAAGCTATTCTCATAGAGTGTTATATGTATGTGAGTGTCACAGTGTTGTTAAGAGTAGTGGATTAAATTAAATTGTTTATCTGTCTGTTGTTGTGACTTACACTTCACCATACTCATACCCTAGACGCATAACGTAGCATCACACTATTCCAGAATAATTCTGACTGAGATAAGAGATATGTGGTAGCAAGTAAGGTTATCTATAATACACTACTTTTAATAGATATAGATACCTTCACAGCTGATCTCAGTCAGTACACTAAGTCCCCTATAAATATTTATAACATCCCACTTCACCACATATATTGGGGTCTCGCTCTTGGGATTTTGAATCTTTAACTATTAAAAATATTGGGGGTAATTCACTTCAGGGAATATAAGAATTAAAAGGTATCCTTGGGTGGAATTAAATAAGGTTGAGCTCACGGTGCCTGTGTTGTCCATTAGAGATTGAATTGTTGGTTAGACATTGTATAAATTTACATAATAGACAATGGCGGACCTGGCCAAATTTCGATCTGCTGCGGTTCAGACTGCAAAAGAGTTAGGATTAGATGGGCAAGTTATGGTTGCCTATGTCACGACGGAATGTGACAAATTTATTGAACGCGAAGAAAGAAGGTTTGAAGCCGAAAGAAGGTTAGAGGCTGAAAGGGAAATTAAGAAGTTACAGTTTGAAGCTGAGGCTGAGACTAAGAGGTTGCAGATTGAGGCTGAGGCTAAGAAATTGGAGGCAGAAAGAGAAGACAAACGATTAGCTGCAGAAAGGGAAGAGAAGAAATTAGCTGCAGAAAGGGAAGAGAGGAAATTAGCTGCAGAAAGGGAAGCAGAAGATAAAAGATTACAAAGGGAACATGAGTTACGACTAAGGGAGTTTGAGTTTCAAGGCCATGCTCCTGAAAATGGTGCCAGTCCCTTTGCCTCTGATGCTACGGTTACTCAAGGAGCCTCAATCTCAGCTATGAATTTTCATTTAGATCATTTTGTTGAGAAAGACGATGATATTGAGAGCTATATAAATAGGTATGAGCTATTAGCTACCACGTATGGGTTAGAGAGAGAAAGGTGGAGCTTAAAGTTATCTCAGGGACTTCGGGGGGCAGCTTATGAAGTTTTTGCAAAAATGAGCAGAGGTGATCAGGAAAATTATGACATGCTAAAGCAGGCTCTTTTGTTAAGGTATGAAAAGAATGCAGAGTTTTACAGGAAAAAATTTAGGAATGCTAAACTACTGTCAGGTGAAACCTATCACCAGTTCTCTGCACGCATAGAGACATACTTGGAGAAATGGACTTCTCTGGGGAAAACCCAAGATCTTAAGGAAATGGTCCTTATAGAGCAACTAAGAGAGTCCATGGCTCCAGACCTGAGAAAGTTTCTCATGGAACAAGGTGCAGAGAGGCTGGGTGAGTTGCTAAATGTTGCTGAAAGGTATCAAGCAGCTCAAGCAGAGGTAACAGGTAATAAAAAGAAACAGGTGGATAACTTTAGGGCACCACAGAACTTTAATAAATTTGATCCTAGGGATCAAAATAAAGGTAAGCACCAATTTGATAGGCCACGGTATGAAAATAAAAATAAAGTCCCACAATTCGATGAAAGGAAATATGATGAAAGAAAATCTTTCAACCAAGGAAAAAGGTGGTGTAAAAATTGTCAGATGGACAATCATGACACTGACCGTTGCAGAAGGAAACCTGTGTATATGGCAACCCTTCAGGTCAGGTCGACCTCAAGACAGGAGGAGGATATTATGTTAGATACCACTCCAGAAGAGATGAGGAAGGCACAGGCTGGGGATAAAAACACTCAAGCCTTGTTTCAGAAAATTGTCAACTTGTCATACAACTCCAGGCAAGGGAGATTTTTACATGAAAAACAAGTTGATGTATAGGAAGACTGGAGCTAGATCCAATGGTCACGGACAGCTGGTTCTTCCAAAAAGATACAGGACAGAATTAATAAGGAGCCTACATGTGAAACCAGATGGGGACCATGAGAAAATAGGTACCATCATTCAAAAGGTGGCTCACAATTATTATTGGCCCAAAGCAAGATGGGACATTGAGAACTTTGTAGAAAGGTGTAGCATAGCACATGAGGGAACACCCACAAGTGGGAACATGGATCAGGACCTGGACACGCCACGGGGCAAAATCAGGCCTGACAATAAAAAGAAAAATAGATTTGATAAAGTGGACCAAATGGAATGGGAAGCCCCTTTTCACGGACAAGCTTCACTTAACTGTTTTACAATGGCCACTATGCGGAGAGTGCAAAAAGATGTCTTACCCCAGGATAAGCCGACAATCCCTCAATCGGACTTAAACAAACTGGAGGAAGAATATGTAGAGAGGAAATCTCTCATCAAGAATTTTAAGAGGGGAGAAAGCCCCAAAAAAAAATTGGTAGCGGTCGTTTTATGCATGATGATTCTGGGAGGAAAAATCATCACTATAGAGCTTCGAGTGGAAGAGACCATACCGGTGCATGGACAAATAGGTCCACACAATTAAAGGTCCATATGTAGCTTTGTTAAGAACGTGGACTGATGAAAAGGCAGAGGAAAACATTACATCTTCATACCAATATGTGAATGAGCTGACCACTCGGTTGAAAACTGGCTGGAAACTTGCCAATGAAAATTTGAAACAAGCCAGGAAGAAACATGCTGCCTATTATAACAGGAAGGCGAAAGACAGAAATTTGGCTGTGGGAGAGAAGGTACTGCTTCTTTTGCCCGGGAGTCAGAATAAGTTACAAATTGGATGGCAGGGTCCATATACAGTTCTAGAGAAGGTGTCTAGAACAAATTATAAGATAGATAAGAAGGGGAAAGAAAAAATCTATCATGTGAATCTCCTGAAGAAATATTTGGAAAGAGAACATCAGGAAGAGACACACTTGTTGACCTTGTCCATCGCCATGGAGATGAAAAAGGAACCACTTTCATCATTTGAATATCCATTACACCCCTGTGAGACAGCAGCACAGGTGAAAATCAGTACACATTTAACGAAAACTCAGAAAGAGAGAGTGCAACAGGTTCTAAAGAATCATGCAGAGGTGTTAACAGACCGACCAGGGCATACAAACCTATTGGAATATGATATGAAACTCATAGACTCCACACCTGTCTGTATGAAACCATATTCGATTCCGTTTGCTAAGGAAAAAGCTTTGAAGGAAGAGATAGACTATCTGTTGAAGGAAGGAATTATTTCGCACAGTGAGTCTTCGTATAGTTCCGGGGTGGTACTCTTAAGGAAGCCCTCTGGAGAACATAGACTCTGTATAGATTACAGGAGACTGAATGCTATTACAGAAGGACAGGTGGATCCATTGCCGGATACAAATCAGCTGTTTGCCAGGCTAAATAAAGCTAAATATTTCTCAAAAGTGGATCTGAGTAAAGGATACTATCAGATTCCAGTAAAGCCTGAGGTTAGACCATACCTAGCTTTTAGTACCTCAGAAGGACACTATGAGTTTAATAGATTGCCATTTGGATTGAAGAATGCGCCTAGTGTCTTCTCTAGAATAATGAGAAAATTATTGGATCCTCTGAATAATCCCTGTATAACAAATTTTATGGATGATATCCTTATAGCAACAGAAACATTTGAGGAACACATTGACTCTCTGAACATGCTGTTTGATCGACTTAGGGAGGCAAATTTAACAGCCCGTCCAACCAAATGTTGCGTTGGATGTAAAGAATTGGAATTTTTGGGACACACAGTTTATCAGGGAAACATGACCCCTGACCCAAAGAATTTAGAGAAACTACAGAAAGCCCCGAGACCACAAACCAAGAAGGACGTGAGATCCTTTGTCTCCTTATGTGGTTTCTACCAGAAGTATATCAAAAACTTTAATTCCATATGTGCACCGTTAACTGAATTGACACGTAAAGGACATCCAGATCGCATTACATGGACTCCACAATGTGAAATGACTTACCAAGAATTGAAGGAAAAGCTCACAAGTAAACCCATTTTGAAATTACCTGACTTAAGTCAAGAATTCATAGTAAGGACGGATGCAAGTAATATTGGGTTAGGTGCAACTTTACTACAGAAATCAGATGCATTGGATGGGGAATTAAGCCCAGTGGCATATGCTAGCAGAAAGTTGAATAAAGCTGAAATCAACTACTCAACTAGCGAAAAAGAATGTCTTGCAGTAATATGGGCAATAAAGAAATTCAATATTTATCTATATGGGAAGGCATTTAAGTTGCAAACTGACCACAAACCTTTATCGTTTTTAGCACAGGCTAAGCATGAGAACTCTAGGTTACTCCGATGGTCTTTGCTTCTGGCTCCATATAATTTTAGCATTGAATATATATCTGGAAAAACCAATCTGGGAGCGGATTTTTTAAGCCGCCATCCGTGTGATGAGAATCACCGTAAACCCCAGAAATAATAATAAATTTCTCTATGTGTATATAGAATAAAGGACTGACATATAATGTCTGTTTTAAGAGGGGAGGTGTCATGAAATATTCTAATCCACATATATAAATTATTAGGTAAATATGAAGCCTAACAAATAAAAATGTACTCGAAATCCCCCTTTTTTTCTGCTTCGTCTGCAAATTGTAACGCTTTCACGTTGATATAAAAGCTTACTGTATTATTACCCGCCTTCTTCAATGAAACGTGTGCTGCATTTCTAAGAAAAACATTGAGACGTACTGCGTAATGACCTAAATTAATCCTAACATTAATTATATTACGTTACCAAAACGAACGAACAGATGGACAAAAGGATAGAGAGAGGGGAGGGCTGAAAATCAGGAACGCATGCAACACGCGACGCGCGATATACAAATGCTGCCATCACGCGTGTAAGTCTACAAGCACTAACTTTTTCAGACGGACAGTGATAAAATACACTACCCTTTCCCAGAGTTAGGTTTTAAAATCATAAAAAACGCTTATTGGGGAAACCTGACATTCTACTGTTTTATGTCCGAAATCCTGACATTAGTCTGACAGTACAGCAGGACAGGTGGCGGTTCTCACAAAAAAAATAAAACAACTATACGACTATCCTAGAAATTGCATATTTTGAACGCAGCCACGTAGCTCCTTTAAATTAGTATTTTTGGGTTCCTTAGGGCTTGCTGACAAATAATATGTAAAACGTTACGCAAATAGTCCAGGAATTAATAAATTATACCCAAAATAAAATATTGGGGGTGCCTGACAGCATAAAATCATTTCTGCTCATAAGATTTTTTTTTTAACGTGTTTGAAAAAAATTTACGTTACAGAAATAGCCTACCATGTAAACTCCAAATTGATTGGAGCGCAACAAATGAAAGCCTAACCACGATTGGTCGGGCTATAAATACTATCTTGGTTGTTGGGGGAGACGGGAAAAGATAACATTTTTTCAAACACTTGTCGAAACGGGGCTCATTGGTCAGACTCGCTGATATACACACTTGGGAGCGTTAGTTCGAAACCACTTGTTTAAATACACTTGATAAAGCATCAGTGCGTTGAAGCCAGCATATATTTGGCTAAATTAAAAGCCTGGAAGATAAGCAGAAGGAAATTTGTGCCAGTTTGTGCCAGAATTCATTGCTAATCAACGTATCTGTGTTATTCGTATGAATTGTGGTAAGCTTGAACCATTTAATATCTTTTAATGAAAATTGAATGTGAATTGTTGATTTATGCCTGTATATATATGTGTAGTTCAGTGGCAAACGTGAGGTAAAGCCTAAAATGCTCCAGCCTGAACAGAGGGTGTCGGAGAGAAGTAAAACGGCATGGAATGGCCAAACAGTACACTGACACCTGGATGATTGACTAGAAAGAAATAATGCTGGAAGTGCAGAGGCGTAGTAACCATTAAGAAGGGTAATGCTGGTATAAAGTATTTCAGATGAAGCTGACTGTTGGCCTAACGCTCTGAACGCAATGTTTGTGCTGTATTGTGATCAGTGTAAAAGAGAATATAAATTAGTTATGAAGTAGAAGGTACATCCTTCTTGATTTCAGGGACAGTGGTCTTGATGGTACTGAGCAGCATCTGGTCAGAGATTTGCTGAATCCAGTGTCGGACAGCATACTCCTTGGTCTTTTTAGCTATCAGTGAGGTGTCTCCTGAGCCCAGAGGAGAATTCGAGCAGAGGAGTCCTCTCCTGCCGCCATCACTCAAGATAAGCAGAGTTGGCCAGCTGAGCTCAACATTATGCCCCCTCATCTTGAAATAACTTTATAAAAATACTATTCAGAGGGGAATTTACTTATCTTAAAATCAGGAACTGTGAACATCTCCAATACTAGTCCCTAAAGACAAACTATTGAAGTCATGATGACAAATACCTACAGAGCTTGAACAAAACAAAACCAGTATTACCTCATTTTACTACTACAAAACTGACACACATAGAACATTTGTAATAATATATGTCACTACAATATTCATATTAAATACATTCTGTACATAACTTGTAATTTAAATTGATTGTGATTCCTGGTTCCCTTGTAGTTGAATCAGGACACATATTCATTCATGCTAGTAATGAATACATATTGTTATTTGAACCGTTACGAGTGACTTCTTTAAGCTATTCTCATAGAGTGTTATATGTATGTGAGTGTCACAGTGTTGTTAAGAGTAGTGGATTAAATTAAATTGTTTATCTGTCTGTTGTTGTGACTTACACTTCACCATACTCATACCCTAGACGCATAACGTAGCATCACACTATTCCAGAATAATTCTGACTGAGATAAGAGATATGTGGTAGCAAGTAAGGTTATCTATAATACACTACTTTTAATAGATATAGATACCTTCACAGCTGATCTCAGTCAGTACACTAAGTCCCCTATAAATATTTATAACATCCCACTTCACCACAATACCGTGTAAGCGTATCTATCTGTTGTATACCGTGTAAGCGTATCTATCTGTTGTATGCCGTGTAAGCGTATCTATCTGTTGTATGCCGTGTAAGCGTATCTATCTGTTGTATGCCGTGTAAGCGTATCTATCTGTTGTATGCCGTGTAAGCACATCTATCTGTTGTATGCCGTGTAAGCGTATCTATCTGTTGTATGCCGTGTAAGCACATCTATCTGTTGTATACCGTGTAAGCGTATCTATCTGTTGTATACCGTGTAAGCGTATCTATCTGTTGTATACCGTGTAAGCGTATCTATCTGTTGTATGCCGTGTAAGCACATCTATCTGTTGTATACTGTGTAAGCACATCTATCTGTTGTATACCGTGTAAGCACATCTATCTGTTGTATACTGTGTAAGCGTATCTATCTGTTGTATGCCGTGTAAGCGTATCTATCTGTTGTATGCCGTGTAAGCGTATCTATCTGTTGTATGCCGTGTAAGCGTATCTATCTGTTGTATGCCGTGTAAGCGTATCTATCTGTTGTATACTGTGTAAGCGTATCTATCTGTTGTATGCCGTGTAAGCGTATCTATCTGTTGTATACCGTGTAAGCGTATCTATCTGTTGTATACCGTGTAAGCGTATCTATCTGTTGTATACCGTGTAAGCGTATCTATCTGTTGTATACCGTGTAAGCGTATCTATCTGTTGTATACCGTGTAAGCATATCTATCTGTTGTATACCGTGTAAGCACATCTATCTGTTGTATGCCGTGTAAGCACATCTATCTGTTGTATGCCGTGTAAGCGTATCTATCTGTTGTAGACCGTGTAAGCATATCTATCTGTTGTATACCGTGTAAGCACATCTATCTGTTGTATACCGTGTAAGCACATCTATCTGTTGTATGCCGTGTAAGCACATCTATCTGTTGTATACCGTGTAAGCGTATCTATCTGTTGTATACCGTGTAAGCGTATCTATCTGTTGTATACCGTGTAAGCGTATCTATCTGTTGTATACCGTGTAAGCATATCTATCTGTTGTATACCGTGTAAGCACATCTATCTGTTGTATACCGTGTAAGCACATCTATCTGTTGTATGCCGTGTAAGCACATCTATCTGTTGTATACCGTGTAAGCACATCTATCTGTTGTATGCCGTGTAAGCACATCTATCTGTTGTATACCGTGTAAGCACATCTATCTGTTGTATGCCGTGTAAGCACATCTATCTGTTGTATACCGTGTAAGCACATCTATCTGTTGTATACCGTGTAAGCACATCTATCTGTTGTATACCGTGTAAGCACATCTATCTGTTGTATACCGTGTACCGTTGCGTGTAAGCACATCTATCTGTTGTATACCGTGTAAGCGTATCTATCTGTTGTATGCCGTGTAAGCACATCTATCTGTTGTATACCGTGTAAGCGTATCTATCTGTTGTATACCGTGTAAGCGTATCTATCTGTTGTATACCGTGTAAGCGTATCTATCTGTTGTATACCGTGTAAGCGTATCTATCTGTTGTATACCGTGTAAGCGTATCTATCTGTTGTATACCGTGTAAGCGTATCTATCTGTTGTATACCGTGTAAGCGTATCTATCTGTTGTATACCGTGTAAGCATATCTATCTGTTGTATACCGTGTAAGCACATCTATCTGTTGTATGCCGTGTAAGCACATCTATCTGTTGTATACCGTGTAAGCGTATCTATCTGTTGTATACCGTGTAAGCACATCTATCTGTTGTATACCGTGTAAGCACATCTATCTGTTGTATGCCGTGTAAGCGTATCTATCTGTTGTATACCGTGTAAGCGTATCTATCTGTTGTATACCGTGTAAGCGTATCTATCTGTTGTATACCGTGTAAGCGTATCTATCTGTTGTATACCGTGTAAGCGTATCTATCTGTTGTATACCGTGTAAGCATATCTATCTGTTGTATACCGTGTAAGCACATCTATCTGTTGTATACCGTGTAAGCGTATCTATCTGTTGTATACCGTGTAAGCGTATCTATCTGTTGTATACCGTGTAAGCGTATCTATCTGTTGTATACCGTGTAAGCGTATCTATCTGTTGTATGCCGTGTAAGCACATCTATCTGTTGTATACCGTGTAAGCACATCTATCTGTTGTATACCGTGTAAGCACATCTATCTGTTGTATACCGTGTAAGCACATCTATCTGTTGTATACCGTGTAAGCACATCTATCTGTTGTATACCGTGTAAGCACATCTATCTGTTGTATACCGTGTAAGCATATCTATCTGTTGTATGCCGTGTAAGCATATCTATCTGTTGTATGCCGTGTAAGCACATCTATCTGTTGTATACCGTGTAAGCGTATCTATCTGTTGTATGCCGTGTAAGCGTATCTATCTGTTGTATACCGTGTAAGCACATCTATCTGTTGTATACCGTGTAAGCATATCTATCTGTTGTATACCGTGTAAGCGTATCTATCTGTTGTATACCGTGTAAGCATATCTATCTGTTGTATACCGTGTAAGCGTATCTATCTGTTGTATACCGTGTAAGCATATCTATCTGTTGTAGATTCGTGGATACACTTGGCGGTTTTGTTATCTTCTTCTTCTTCTAGTATCATACATTGTAGCGAAGGTGATGATGTCTCTCCACAACTTCCTGTCTCCAGTACTATTTATGAATTTATCCTAGTTTATTACAAATTGGATTGCATTCGTAAGCGTCTAATTGGCATAGTCGTTAGAGTGCTTGCCTCTCACGGCAAAGTTACCGGGTTCGGGGTTCGAAACCTGGTTTCGTCACGCTCCAGTCTACCCAGCATTAAATGGGTACCTAATTCTGCACTTGGATTGGAAAAGGTGAAAATATCAGGAATGGAACTGGCGACGCCATCTCATTAAAAACTGGGCCTAGTATAGTGAAGTCTCACACACGTTTGTTTGATAAGAATTGGATTTACACACTCATATGTTAGTTAACATTTAGATCCACACACACTTGTGTTATTCAACATTGAGACACACGCCTATGTTTGTTAGTTACCTTACAGATACACATATACGTTTGCTAGTGAACATTCACATACACACACCAGCAGAGTCAGGTACCCAATTACAGCTAGGTAGATTTGAACGTGACGACACCGTGATTCAAAACCGTCATCTTTGCTGCGAGAGGCCAGAGCTCTAACCACTCAATCAATCGGACGGCAGGTGTGGGAGGCTAAGAGCCAGGGATCCAGACCTCCAGGACAACCCAGAGTCTGCTGGGAGGACATCATTAGACAGTCTCTGAAGGACCGATGTTACACCTCTTTTTCCTCCTCCTCCTCTTCATCATCTTCTTCCTCATCATCGTCGTCGTCATCTTCTTCATCCTCGTCATCTTCGTCATCCTCGTCATCTTCTTCATCTTCGCCTCTGTATGGTCTCATGCCACCACTCCCTCCTAAGGTTACACCACCAAAAGTGAATCCTCCAGTATCACCAGGGTAACTGTACTCACTTTGATTATGGCCCAGTATAGTTGGCCGATGTGCAATAAGAATTATTATAGTAATGTGGAGCTACTTGTTGCTATGGAGTATTATTAAACATTCTGAGACGCTGACGGTAGTGTTCGCCTACATCATTAAATCTGTTGCTGTTGCAGTTATTTGTTGACCGTTGAAGAAAATCATACCCCAAGCAATTACTATGATCAGATCACTTGCAGAAACATCATTGTAACGTAACAACCGAGGACTAGAATGGAACCAGGCTAGAGGGAAGACTACCGATAGGATAGTATGGCGCTCTCTCTGCCAAATCTCTACACCTCACGGTAGAAGAGGAACGACTAAGTGAGATATTACTCTTGATTAATTTTGTTTCGGTGTGATGTGCGTGCGGTTGGCTACCTCATCATGTTAAATGAATTGCTACACAAAACACTACTGGGGTTCGTGTGCTTAGATCAAGACTTGCTGTAAAGGGGCCAAATACAGTAGTGGCTTTAAGCCTTACAAGCAGTGAAACAGAGAATGAATGACCGAATACGATTTGGTTTGATATATATCATAGCTTGTTAATTGCTTATTTGTTTGTTTTTTCTCGCGATATCAAGACTGATGGAATCGATTCCCAAGTCATTGACAAGTAACATGCATTAATACTTGTGAGCATTAAGAGCTTTTATTTTTTTTTCCTTGCCCTGTCAAGTTGATTGGAAAGCTGATTGAAGGTCTGTCCACAATGTACAGTTCATACTGCACTTTATCATTTCTGTTGTTAACTTGATTTCATCCCGTGGTGTTGAAACCATTTGCTGCTATGTTTCTCAGCACTGTCCAAACTACTTCTCTGTATTATTTCTGATGTTAACTTGATTTCATCATCATCATCGTGTGAGGATCATCCGTCGTATGTACAGCCAGCACGCTACATGAACAATTAGCATTCATACCCTTCGACCTTTGCTGAGGGAGACTGAGCACCTATGGGTTCGAACGGAATGCAGTGAGGTCGATTCTGATCAACAATAACAATCATCAACAATAACAATCATCAACAATAACAATCATCAACAATCAGCCCCTCCAAGGAGCATTGGTCCTCAACAAACGAATGCCAAGTTCTAGTGTTCCCGTATCATCAGCTCAAGGATTTTTTCAGCTTCGCACAAAGCATTCATATGCTCTTTCAACGATGATTTCTGTATAAAAAAATTAACTGTTTTTTTATGATGAGATTGCCAGCCCTATGCACACCCCTCATATTACTCATCTCCTATGACATGCTTATGTGAGTAGCAGTCGTGCTCGTTCGTTGTCTCATGAGAGATCCCCCAAAATATACATAGGGCTCTTATTACCTATATACGTGGAGTTCATCTCTCTCGTGTGTTTGTTATGTGCTTTCTCTGCATATTACCCCTTTACCACGGCCTTCTGTTCTTCATACTGACCATTGGGCAGTCTGTATCGTCTCCAGAACGACATCGATATAACATATGTGTACAGTTTACGACTTTGTACATTGTAGAAACTACCATTTGTTTTGCAGTTCCAATTTTTGTCCTTAAATAAGTACTAGCAGCAACTGGTTCTGTGCATCTCATCATAGTAGCAAGTTATGTCACATTATACGTTTTCCGGGGAAGAAAGACAGACTGACAGACAAACACATACACACATTGTTCACCTCAGCCGATATAGAACCTTATTCCCTCTAATAGAGATAAGCACTTGCTTCTCGTGTTTAAGTTACTATGTTCCAGGGTCGAAGCTTAGTGGCGTCCAGCTTCAGCTTACCCAACTCTAAATGGGTACCTGACGGTTCTAGTGAGTAAGGGAAGACGGAAGCACCGAAGAATTGAACTGGTCGCCCCACCTCATAAAGCTGAACGTAGTATAGTGAAGTCTCTAACACTTTTTCCCTCTACGGCAGTATCTTCTTTCAGATTACCTTTATTTGTTGTTACTAGAGGCACCTGCGTGCGTCAAACGTGTACAGGCTTCAAGTGAGAGACAGGAAATGCGTAAATGTCGAGTAAACCGGGATTATAAAAACGTAACGGGCGTCTAAAATGAAATTGCGTGGACAGCGTAGAAACAAATCTGGAAGTGCTTTAAACAAATAATAATATTAAGAATACACTCTGGATATATTTCAATATTTTAAGAGAAGAACAGAATTAATTGGTGCCATTTTATATACATTAGAAAGCTGGCGTCAGCATTGGTACTAGCTCCATGTTTCCTGATTATCTTCAGATGAGTTTTAATTAAATATATCATTTTAAGCAACACGCCTTGTTTAGTACTTGCATTTATCAAGTTAGTTAAATAATCGTAGTCTTGGCTAGTGACAGTTGGCTACAGTTGCTTGGGCATGTGTCAGTGTTTCTGGTTATATAAGTTAGCTCTTGAGAGAACGTGACAGTTTGATTTGTGATGGATAATGCTTTTGTTTATTTTAAAGTCAGAGAATTTGACAGGTTAATTTGTACTGAATGTCTCTTGTTAATTTGAAATATCAGAGACTTCGTCAGTTCGATTTGTACCGAATAATCCTTTGTTAAGTTTAAGTCAGAGAAAGTAACATTTCGATTTGTACTGAGTAATCCTTTGTTAAGTTTATGCCAGAGAAAGTAACAGTTCGATTTGTACTAAGCATGTTTTGTTAATTTTAAGTCAGAGAAAGTAACAGTTCGATTTTTACTGAGTAATCCTGTATTAATTTAAATCAGGGAAAGTAAACAGTTCGATTTAAACGGGATTGGGAGCCGCGCTGGTGTAATGGCTTCGGCGTTGTACTGGCGACCAGGTGTTCATGGTTCAAACCCGGGCGTCGGCGTTTGAAGAAATGTTTACGGCCGGAAATTTGACTGAATAGCCTGAACGGCTCCTGTGATAAACCCTCTGTGGATGGGAAGGAGCGAAGCTCCTGACCGGGTTGGAAGGAAAGTCCTCAGGTTCCCCAGCCTCGCAATGACATGTCATTGGGCCGAAGGGCTGAAAGCCCAAGTGCCGCTGGTTAAGAAAAAAAAAAAAAAAAAAATTTAAACGGGATATCCTTTGTTAATTTGAACTTAGATAATGTGACAGTTCGACTTGCACTGAATATTCTTTGTTAATTTTAAATCAGAGAATGTGGCAGTTCTCTTTATGCTGATCTTTTGTTAATTGTAATTAGTTAAACATATAATGTGACAGTTTGACTTGCACTGAATATCCTTTGTTAATTTTAAGTCACAGAAAGTAACAGTTCGGTTTGTGCTGATTAACCTTTCCTATTTTTAAATATAAAAAAATGTGAGAATTCGACCGGCACTGAATATCCTTTCTTTATATTAAGTCAAAGATTGTGACAGTTCGATGTGTACTGAAATCCTGTGTTAAGTCAAAGAATGTGACAATACGACTTGCATTGAACATCCTTTGTTAATTTCAAATAAAAGATTATTACCATTCGATTTGTACTGAATATCTTTTGTTAATTTTAAGCCTTAGCTATACCACATATTGGTTCCAGTTCTAGCCGTTGAAAAGAAGCTTCAGCATTGTATAGAATTCGGAAAGAAAATGTAATAAAGCTATTTACTCTTGGACAATTCTTTATCTGATTGTCACAACATAAAAATAGAATTGGTTCCTCATTATCAGCCACCAGCGCTACTTATTGGACACGAACTTGTTCCATCGCCGACTGATGACCATTCAGCTAAAGTATGGAATTTAAGGCTTTGGTGAGAGATCACGAAATATTACCATACTCGCTATGCCATCAGGACACAACTTATGGCCGCCACAAGATTTTCATTAGAGCGCACTGCATACACGTACCACATATGATAGTGAACACGAAACTACAATATCCTCGTCCCTCATGACCCATTCATTGGAATTCTAAAGTTTACCATAAAATGGAATTCTTATGTACATTTTACCACAAATTGGAATTCTAAAGTTCACTACCATAAATTGTGAAATACACTGCACCATAAATTGGAATTCTGAAGTACACTTTACCATAAATTGGTATTCTGAAGTACACTTTACCATAAATTTGAATTCTGAAGTACACTTTACCATAAATTGGTGTTCTGAAGCACACATTACCATAAATTGGAATTCTAAAGTTCACTACCATAAATTGTGAAATACACTGCACCATAAATTGGAATTCTGAAGTACACTTTACCATAAATTGGTATTCTGAAGTACACTTTACCATAAATTGGAATTCTGAAGTACACTTTACCCTAAGCTGGAGTTATAAAGGGAAATTCACTATAAATAGGATTTCTAAAGCTCACTTTACCATAAATTTGAATTCTAGAGTACACTTTACGATAAATTTGAACTCTAAAGTGCATTTTGCCGTAAAATGGAATTCTTATGTATACTTTACCATAAATTGGAATTCTAAAGTGCACTTTAGCATAAACTGGAATTCTGAAGTGCAGTGTACCATAAAGTGGAATTCTGTCGGGTGCTGTTAATTGTTTAAGAATTATTTGGTATCAGTGATAATGTCCAAGATGGCGTCCTCGTCCGTGAACAGCGATTCGAAAAATCGCCTGGATGTGGCAAAGAAGCCCAGAGCGGTATCTTACACTGACCAGGACATGCCGGATAAGACTTTTACCAACTACAACTGGATACGCAGCCTAAGCGAACGGGTACGAAAGTTTCGGCTGAGGGATGCTGATGAGGGCGCCAGCACCGTTCGACATCGAAAGTTAACAGGTGGGTGTAACTTTTATTGATACTTTCCAGGACTTTTCTTAGGAGTGTCATATTACACTTTCTTTTAGCCTATATATTTTGGAATTATTTACATTATGAGCAAGCCTTATGAGATCATCGACAACACACAACAGAAATGGAATCCAGTAGACTCTGACTAAGCAGTTGGATGATCTGGATTTTGCTGATGACTTGGCTCTTCTGTCCCATAACCGTAATCAGATGCAGGACAAATTAAAAACACTCGATGAGAGGTCACAGCAATTGGGTCTGAAAATACACAGGGTAAAGACAAAAGTAATGAGAATAAATGCAGGTAATGATAACAGGGTTGAACTTGAAGAAACACCAGTACAAGATGTAGAATCATACACATATCTTGGCAGTAATATAGACAAAGTTGGGGGGACAGACAGCGATATCAAAATAAGAATACAAAAGGCAAGAGGAGCTTTCATTGCATTGGGAAATATATGGAGATCAAGAGAAATCAGATCCAACACGAAAATAAGAATCTTCAACTCAAATGTGAAGTCAGTCCTATTGTATGGCTCTGAGACATGGAGAACAACAAAGACAACAACCAAAAAGCTACAGACTTTCATAAATGGGTGCTTGCGTAGAATAGAGGGATTAAAATGGTATGACACGGTTACTAACGTGGAACTGATGACAAGAACTAGACAAGTGCAAGTGGAACAAGAGATGAGAAGAAGACGATGGCGATGGATAGGACACACACTGAGGAAACCTGTTGATAGCATTACAAGGCAGTCCTTGTTCTGGAACCCCCAGGGCAAGAGAGGCAGAGGTAGACCATGAATCACATGGAGAAGAGAGCTGAAAACAGAGGTGAAAATGATGAGGAGAACGTGGAAAGAACTTGAGATGATGGCACGTGACAGGAGGACTTGGCATGTGTTTGTTGAAGGCCTATGCTCCTTTGGGAGTGGAGGGTTATGATGATGATGAGCAAGCCCACATAAATTATGGTGTGCTATTCCTACTGCATGTCCTGATGATGACACTAATTCTCCTGTAGTCATTTGTTTCCTTTCCATTCCATTTCAATTTCATTGGATCTTTGTAGTCAGAATTATCATGACTTAAGATCAGTAGTCAATCTTCTTCTTCTTTGATCCTTAGCCGCCAACTGTCACAGCAGTCAGTGACCATCACGGCTGTTGGCGTCTTGTAGGGCAACAACAAACTGCTCCTGCTTTGCTCGGTCAGTAGTCAAAGCAGTGTGAAAAAAATTGTAAGGCCTGTGTGACTTTTAAAGGGTGTTCAATTTAGCTTTACCTTAGCAATGCGCACCGTTTCCGTATTTTCTCGACAATATAGCATGGCAAAACATTGCAAGACATCTACGTTCATTCAATGGGTGTCCATTTTAGATTTCACGATACAGTGCCTGCCTTGTCATCAATGTCCCAAAAAGCTGACGGGATTTTTATCATTGTCGGTACAGAGGTGTCAGTAAGGCAATCTCCCTGTTCTAGTTGTTATGTTACCCATAAACATAACCATAACATCTGTTTTGGCAATGTCTGACAGTGTATGAGAATCGATCACAGAGTAAATATAGTTCATTCATTCATCCATTCATTCAATCAATCATTCATTCAGTAAATCCATCATTCATCCACTCAATCATTCATTCATTCAATCATTCATTCAATCATTCATTCAATCAATCAATCATTTCTTCAATCAACCAATCATTCATTCAATCAATCATTCATTTCTTCAATCAATCAATCATTCATTTCTTCAATCAACCAATCATTCATTCAATCAATCATTCATTCATCCTGTCAATCAATTGTTTCAATCATTCATTCATTCAATCAATCATTCATTCAATCAGTCATTAATTTATTCCTTTGGGCTTCTTATAAAGTATGGAGCCACCACTTCAGCTGGTCCCCTTCGCAGTGGTGGCTTATGTGACAGTGTGTTTTACATGATGATGATGAGATTTCCATCCCCACACAAAAACTTCAGATTAGTCGCATGCTACACCCATGCCTGAAGGAGACATTGGATCAAGTAAGGAGGTCTTTCTTTATGTCATACACAAACACGGGGAACAGCACAGAGCTTCAATATAGGAATTCAGTTTGAAACTGGAGGTCGCATGCCAGACATCTGCCGTTCAATCGGGAAGGGATGGGGGGGGGGGGCGAACGGTGAGGACACGAATAGACAGGAGACAGTCCATTATCATAATTATTTATTATATTTATTTGGCGGAATCGCGTCGTGCTTGCATGTTGTTATGTGATCGGTTGACTTTTTGAGTACAGGGGACATAACCGTAACTGATACTTCAATGAAAGTAAGACTTTACCAGTTACTTACCTTTATTATGCATGATCTGTGAAGGAGCGTCTGCTCTTAGACATTAAAGTAGATTTGGGGCCATTGCCTGTTCTAGGCACTCAGAGGCCCAAGCCAAAGACATTCATTTGCCCCCATGCCCCCCTTTCTGTCTGTCTGTGAGTGAGAGAGAGAGTAGGGAAAATCTTCCAACGTTGCGTTTTGCCATTTTTTTGCAAACTAATATTTAAAGAGCTGAAAGAAAGAGAATTATATCTATCGTTGAATCATTGTGTTTATTTTTTTTTTCTGTGGAACAGTTTTGGTACCCCTGAGCGTAGAGCACTGTACCAGTGGTCCCATTGGAGCACGGCGCATATGAGGTCGACGCCAATATAGTAGTTACAGTTGTAACGGCTGATATGTATACCCTATATATACTACTGGACAAAAGTTAAGGGCCACCATTCAGTTTAGACAAGGTTTATATAATTGATTGGCAAACTGTAAAGACAAGTGAAAATGTCATTAAAACTGAGCTCAGAGAAATGTGTATACATTTCTGTGTGCACTAGGTTAATTTTTTTTTTTAAATGTCCAAAAATTGTGTCACTTTATCCTCGTGGTTTTTGCAACACGCCCCACTAGTTCAAAAGGTGAAAAAGTGAGTTGAATTTGAATGCACGTGGAAAATGATAATCGGTAAAGAGTGTTCACCGTTGGTATGCAATAAATCAGTATGACAAGTGGTCGAAATGATCACTGCATTAGCCATGCCACCAAGGAGAAGTCTCAGCACTATAGACCGTGGTCGAGCTATGGCATGGATTCAGGATGGTCAATCTGTTCGTCATGTTGCAAGACGTTTAGCAGTGTCCCACTCTACCATTCAGAGACTTCTTGAGAGATTTCAAGCTACCGGACATTTGGAAAATCGACCCTGCTCAGGAAGAATTATATAAACCTTGTCTAAACTGAATGGCGGCCCTTAACTTTTCTCCAGTAGTATATATATATATATATATATATATATATATATATATATATATATATATATATATATATATATTATATATATATATATATATATATATATATATTTATATATATATATATATATATATATATATATATTCTGTAACAGTTCACATAAATGTAACCAATTTTTGAAAATAGTTCTACCGTTTAAGAGCGTCCGCTTGGCAGAGTGATTAGACCGCGCTAGTCTCTCGCAGCAAAGGAACCGGGGTCCAATCACGGTACCGACACGCTCCAGTCTACCCAGCTGTGAATGGGTACCTGATTCTTAGAGTTAGGGAAGGAAAAGGCAGCGAGGAAGGGAACTGGTCACCCCACCTCTCAGTGCTGGACCTAGTAGGGTGAAGTCTTCACTCCTCTACAGCAGTATCTGCTATGGGACTACATTTACCTACCGTTAAGCTTTTGCTGAGTGTCACAGATGAAAATAGTGCAGCAGTAATCATCCACTTTTGCCCCTCCCCATCTAGAGTATACTTTTGCTACATGAACGAAGGATTCACCAGTTTAATTAACACGGGGGCCATCTGGCAATCAAGCCCTATGTGAAACAGAGAGCGAAGCGCGGAGCATGGCGTAATAGATTCTTTGATCAGGGGAACACACGATATTCAGTGAGACGGACCTTAGATTGTAAAACTTTCAGGTGAAAATGGCGTAGCTGATTTTCGGCAAGGCGGAGATGATGAAAGTCAAGAGGTGGTAAAATTACCTTTTATTCAAGAAATCGAACGGCAAATCGGCTCGGGTCTGGCAGTGGTGTGACTTTCGCATTAAAGAACGATAGCACGGAACAAATCAATATATACCATGTCTCTCCGATAGCCATGATCAGTTGCCAGAAATCTATCTGAATTCACTAGCTCGTTATCTTAAGATTTCTCGTACAGAGTGAAAATTAATAGATTCCGTGGAGTGTTTCATTTTTCTGATTGCGGCTGATCAAACCTGATTACTAGCGGCTTGTTTTCTTATGGCCATATGAACTTATGATCATACGAACTTATAATATTATAAGCATCCAAGAATATTTAATATTGATGAGCTTCTTGCTGCGACCTGTGCGATCCTATTTTCCTCATTTTCATGAGAGAAAGCAGAATAGAAACATTAAATTATAATATTAACTGGACCAGAACTATTACCAGATTTACTTATATATATATATATATCTCATCAGCCAACGGTGGCAATATATTGTCAGCAACATTTGTGTAACTTAAACCTAGCGTTTCAGCCACCTGAGGCTAAACAACCTAGGAACTGTATATGTTCAATTTATTCTACATCGGCGATCACCACGCATGAACCTTACTCCAACCAACTGAAGGCATAGATAACTTATTGTATCCAGTACAAATTTAACACCGACTCTAGCGACTCCTGTGAAATTTGCAGTTAGTAACTACGGAGAGTCTGGGGCTGGATTTGGCAACCTTAAATTTGACACTAAATATATATATATTACTTATTAGTGTATTTCCTTGGAATGCCTGCGACAACTACTGGGGTAAATGCATCTGAAAGTAGCCACTGCGTGTATGTGAATTGAATGAACAGAGAAAGAAACGTATGTCTTTTGTTAACATCATATACTTATATGGTTTCTTCTTTCTTTTTTTTTTTTTATCTCAATAATCTGATTAGTCACGGGATAGTTTACATTAGGAACCTATTCTTTTCCCATACTGGCTATTTCATAACTTATTGTTAACCTTTGATCTTTTGGGTTAATTAACCTCTGTTGGGATCGTCCTTTCTTTTCCTTTACCAGAGGGGAGAACCTATTTGATTAATTTTCATTTTTGTCTGTAAACCATAATCTAGTGAGTGTATGCTTATTGTTGTGATCTTTTATTTATAATAAACTTTATTAAACCTTTAGTCTTCTTCTTCTTCTCGTTCGCTGTTGTTTAGAAATGTCTACACAAGAAGTCCGGTTCTCTGAATGTATGTTGCTGTGGTCTAAAGACTGCCACATGCTTAGTCAATTGCGAACTGAACATTGGCCCACAGAGACGCACATCCACACAAAGCTGTTTGGGAGTCTTGAAGAACTTTCAAACCTTTAGTTATCGTGTCGGTCAACCCTTATCCACTATATGTTATTCGTAGTTTGTTTTCACTTTCGTCCGTATCTGTCACAGAATTGTGTGCATGTGAGTGCAGTGTAACTTGTATTTTCGAACAAGGAGAGAAAGTGCGTCTGATTTAAATATCGTTGTCCAGATAGGTTGGATTAGATAAATTATTCTATCCAGAGACTGTCCTTTCTCTTACACGATCACATCGTGATAAAAACTATATCTTACCCCTTACTTTCACATTGTCATCACTATCACCTCTGCTCAGACAGGGCTATAAACATCTTCTTCTTCCTTCTTCTTCCTCGTTCGCCCTGAAAAGGACGGTGGTTGCGTTGTGTCTGTTTACGCCGTAGCTGTGATATCTGCACCTTTCAGTCGACACATACGACTTCAGCACGGCATTTTTTAGGGACCGGGTTTGCCTTCCCATTTCGATCCGTACTCGCTCAGCCAGACTGCACTGCTGCAGACTGTTTCCAGGACCACCACGTGGAGGTGGAGTACGGTCTTGACCAGCTCTGGTTCGCTGGTCCTGATGCAAGCAGTCAAGCTATGGGTCGCTGACTGCATTTACTATTGCTGCATCTTTGGGTCCCATAAACATCTATTACCTATCTGATAAATCATACACGACACTGAGAAATAATGGACTCAAAGCCATTCTCTTAAATACTGCCTTAGGTGAATGAAGTGTTAGAGACTTCACTTTACTAGATCTCAGCTTAATGAGGTGAGGATGACCTGTTCCCATCCTTGCTGCATTTGCCTTCTCTAACCCAGGTGAAAAGTCAGGTACCCGTTCACAGCTAAGTAGGCTGGAACGTGACGCTGCCTAGTTTCAACCTGTTAACATTACACCGAGAAGCAAGCGTTTCTCGATATTCATGCATAAAATTCACAACAAAATAGATTGACCTGAAAGTTGAAATCGCACGCAATGAAATGCCCACCGGTAAAAGTAAAAGGTAATGGTAGTCCCATAGCAGATACTGCCGTAAGGGAGTAAAATGTTAGAGACTTCACCATACTAGGTCCAGCATCGAGAGGCGGAGGTGACCAGTTCCCTTCCTCGCTTTCCCTTTTTCCTTCCATAACTCAAGCAGCAGAGTCAGGTACCCATTTACACGTGGGTAGACTGGAGTGTGTCGGTACCATGATTCAAACCTGGCATCTTTGCAGCGAGAGACCATCACTCTAACCACTCTGTCAATCGGACGTTCATAGTATATATTTAATCTGTACTTCTATTTATGAAATATCATTACGCTTTTGCAATTTGTGAGTGGTTGCCAGTCGGGTTGAGCTAATAAATTTCGCGACGTAATCCAGTCTTTTCGCCGTCCAGTTTTTATACTTTAGTTCTAGTTGGTATTAATTAATCCAACTAGTCTTGAGCATAAAATGCCAAGCGAACACAGGCGCTTCGACGTTTGCAGCCGCCGGTAGAAAGGTGGCGAAGTAGTGGTAAGTTCGAAACTACATCGACACGACTAGGCCCCCATGCGTTGGCGCGGCGCCTTCAAGTCTAAACACAATTTCGCCGCAGTGACGTAAACACGGCATTTGCCAAATCTGAGGTGCTTGGGCCATCGATGTCATTTCACTAATACAGTAGCTACATTGAGAGCAGCGTTGCCACTCGGTGCATTTACCTTGATCTAGGGTTTTTGGGGTATTTTATTCCTTCAAGGTGCCATTTTTCTTCATTAGTTGAAGAACGGCAGTTAGATCAACTTTCAGTTTTCGGTCAAAAGTAACCCAAACAAAAAACCATCTAAAGTAGCCCAAGTCGCCGAAAAGTAACCCAAATTTCAAAATCTAGGTGTTTTTTTAAGGTACCATCTATTTTTTTTTCCTTTCAAAATTGATAGTGGCAACACTGACTCAGAAGGGCCTCGATTAACGAGTCACTGGGGGCACTAACATGTTATCTCCGCCACTGCATTGTCGGATAGCTTTATGAATGACCAAGATTCTTCTTATACGTCGTTGTATTTCTCAAGTCACTTCCAAGTTCAGCTTCCGGCAGTATGTGTCTAGCATTGTAATATCATTATTACTCCTCATCTCCCGATGACGCATATACCTTCAACATATTCATGCCCCGCTGTTTTGTCCTGTACCATCTACTCTAGACCTGTCCTTGTTCTCTTCATCCCTGAGATTTGTGTCTAGTTCTCTCCATTTTTGTTTCCAGTTCTCTTCTCTGTGTTTCCCGTTCAAGAAAGAAATAGCAATGCAGAGGAACTAACGCAGCAAAGAATATCGTTTGAAACAAAAGAAAAGTATGGCTTGATATAGACATTTATGTTTCCCGTTCTCTTCTCTATTTATGTTTCCCGCTCTCTTCTCTATTTATATTTCCAGTTCTCTTCACTATTTATGTTTCCATTTCTCTTCTCTATTTATGTTTCCCGTTCTCTTCCCGACTTCTATTTCCAGGTCTCTTCTTCATTTATATTTATATTTTCCTCTACTTCCTTTAGCTGTGGGATTCCGGAACAAATTCTTCATTGTATTGCTCTCTGAAAGTTTCTTCAGTGTGTATCATATCCATCACCATTGCCTCAATCTCTTATCCCCCTAGCAGCTGTCTGGTTCTTGTCATCAGTTCCACATTGAAGGTCTTGTCTGGTTCTTGTCATCAGTTCCACATTGGAGGTCTTGTCTGGTTCTTGTCATCAGTTCCACATTGGAGGTCTTGTCTGGTTCTTGTCATCAGTTCCACATTGGAGGTCTTGTCTGGTTCTTGTCATCAGTTCCACATTGGAGGTCTTGTCTGGTTCTTGTCATCAGTTCCACATTGGAGGTCTTGTCTGGTTCTTGTCATCAGTTCCACATTGGAGGTCTTGTCTGGTTCTTGTCATCAGTTCCACATTGGAGGTCTTGTCTGGTTCTTGTCATCAGTTCCACATTGGAGGTCTGGTTCTTGTCATCAGTTCCACATTGGAGGTCTTGTCTGGTTCTTGTCATCACTTCCACATTGGAGGTCTTGTCTGGTTCTTGTCATCAGTTCCACATTGGAGGTCTGGTTCTTGTCATCAGTTCCACATTGGAGGTCTTGTCTGGTTCTTGTCATCACTTCCACATTGGAGGTCTTGTCTGGTTCTTGTCATCAGTTCCACATTGGAGGTCTTGTCTGGTTCTTGTCATCAGTTCCACATTGGAGGTCTTGTCTGGTTCTTGTCATCAGTTCCACATTGGAGGTCTTGTCTGGTTCTTGTCATCAGTTCCACATTGGAGGTCTGGTTCTTGTCATCAGTTCCACATTGGAGGTCTTGTCTGGTTCTTGTCATCAGTTCCACATTGGAGGTCTTGTCTGGTTCTTGTCATCAGTTCCACATTGGAGGTCTTGCCATACACTTTCAATTCTTCTTGTCTACACAAGCACTCATTTATCTTCTTCTTATTGTTCGTACACTCTCAGACGTCGTCTACTTGAATGTTTTCAAAGACAGCAGTAGTCAGTTTGAGGCTATTTGAATCTCCGTAGAGCTTTTCCATGAATGGTACTGGTGTCGGCCATATGCGCTTTCTGTTTTCCGCATATGTTAGGCAACTCTGATGCAGATATTCAGCAGTCATTTGATCAATGCCATAGTTACGCTGATCGGTAGTTCCTATCTTTAATTTGTTGAATAGATGTAATCTCAATCTGTTGTGGCCAGTGCGGAGTCTGATGATGATAGGAAACTCTTCACAGAGCGATACAACAGGAAGCAATCTGATCATCAGAAAAAGTCCCCCCGTCCGACAAGTGTTTCGGCCCGATATACTCCTTTACACTCTAAGGGGGGCGGGCCCACTTGGGTCATGACTCCCAAGCGTCTCAACCTCCTGTTGTCTTGTATCGAAAATGAACCCATTTCACTTATGGTAGCAACTTTAATCCACAACTCCGCCAGCCGTGGAGGCAATTGTGAAAGTAACAAAGAGAAGACAAATTATTCCGTTCGTTCCGTCGCCCACACTGAGACACCATCGCGAAGCCGACGAGTTTAGCCACTGCGCGTTCGCCACTGAAATTCTGACACTGGACACCCCTATAATATACACCGCCTGTTGCCCCTCCGTCACAGCCCGTTCACTAGTATACCAAAAAACTCAGCGTATTGTGGACTTAGAAAAATTCCTGGTGTTTTCTGTACCGCAGCGTTTATTGTCACGATTTCCATTGCCCATTGTGGTTGTTCCACAGCCAGCCTGATGCCTTTTCGGCAATTTCACTAAGCCTCTTCAGTGCCCTTGTTCTCGACTGTCCCCTCAGCCCCAACAGTTTCAATAGATCATACACTGATGCACCAACGGGCTGATCACCCGTTTGCCAGTCACTTCGATTACGGAAACAACAGCAAATGGATTGATTTGCCGTTGCCCTAAAGACGCCAATAGGCGTGATGGGAAACAATGGCAAAGAAAACCTATCTGCTGTTGCCCTAAGACGCCACTAGGCGTAATGGCCACTGACTGCTTTGACGGTCGGTGGCTAAGGACGGAAGAAGAGAAGAAGATACACTGATGCAGCCACAAGCCCTCTTGCGCCCACTTCAACAGCCATGACCCTTGCAGTGAACCCATCGTGTCTCAGATCCGCGGCCAGATCACTATACTTGGCCGCTTTGAACGAATGTTGCTCGTCTAATCTGGATTCAAATGGCACGGTCAGTTCAATCAGTATGCCCTGAAGCGTTGCTGAAGAATGAAGCACTATATCCGGCCGTCTCCGCGATTTTCTGATACTCTCTGGATATGCCCCTCGTCCAGGTAGGTCTACCGCCATCTTCCAGTCGTTTGCACAGTCAAGAAGAGATGGTAAACTTCTACCAGGATTACTCGGTTTGGTGTGTGCTGACTTTCCTGCCCTCAGAAAGTATGTATTTGCGGTGCTCGGCCTGGGTTTGCTATTCGCCTTCATCCTTGCCAGATCTATTGTCGCAGCAAGCTCATTTAGCACTTTGTTATGGCGCCAAGTGTGTCGCCCTTGCCCTAATGACACCTTACACGCTGAGAGCACGTGTTCAAGTGTCTACCTCCCCTGGCACAGGGGGCACTGCTCATCATCCGACTTTCCCCATTTCACAAGGTTGGTGGCCGACGGCAGCAGGTCATACATTGATCTAACAACGAAGCTGAGCCTAAGAGGTGCCATATGCCATATATCATTCCATGTCAAGGACCTCTGCAGGGCTCCTTCCCATGTAGTCCATTGGCCTTGTTGGACCTGCTGCACTGCTTTTGCAACCTCTTATCATTCTCAGCTCCTCGTATCTCCTGAACTACCATGTCTCTGCGCTCCCTGCTTGATGCCTTCGACCACCATCGGATGTCTCCATGACCAAATCCCCGTCTATTCGTTTGTGTGTATCCGATTACCTCCCTCAGTTTGAGCGACTCTTGGGCAGCATCAACAGCTTCTTCCACTCTCCACTTCCTTCCCGTTTTCAGTGTGGGCTGAATGGACTTAACCACGTCATCAGCTGACTCGCGTAGCATCATTGCAAGCCTTGCCTTTCCAACTTTGTACTCTTCAGCAACTGACTTGAAAGGAAGCAGAAGTTTTGACTTTTTGCAGTACAGTGCTACATCTGACAGACCTGGTGGTACCCCTAGCCACTTTCTCATGAACTTGTTGACCTTCTGCTCTATAGCCTCCACTGTACTTGTGCTTATTTCATATATAAGCAGTGGCTACAGCAACTTCGGTATCAACATGAACTGGAGGCACCACAGTTTGAACTTTCCCAGGAGTCTGCTTTGGTCTATGATCTGTAGCCCTCTGTCTGCCATTTCTAGTGTCTGTTGCACTGCCTTCGAGTCTTTTAATGAGGCATCGTACACTCTGCCAAGACTTTTAACAGGTTCCTCAATGACAGTAGGGATTCTTTGGTAGGAAACCATGAATATGTCCTCTGCTATCTTCCCTTTCCTGACTGATAGGCTTCTCGACTTCTTGGGTTTGAAGCTCATTCTGCACCAGCTGACTTAGTTCATCCAGGCGTGCTAACATCCTCCGGGCCCGATGTTCACCTGATGTCAGAATTGTTGTGTCATCCATGAATGCTTTGAGCGGTGACATGTGACACATTCCACTGAGCTTTGGACCTATAGCCATTCCTTCAGCCGCATTGAGGATTACCTGCATAGCCATTGTCATGAAATATTCTAATCCACATATATAAATTATTAGGTAAATATGAAGCCTAACAAATAAAATTAATAAAGAGAAGAGCAATGGTAAAATAACAGTGCTGTCACAAAGAATGTACTCGAAATCCCCCTTGTTTTCTGCTTCGTCTGCAAATTGTAACGCTTTCACGTTGATATAAAAGCTTACTGTATTATTACCCGCCTTCTTCAATGAAACGTGTGCTGCATTTCTAAGAAAAACATTGAGACGTACTGCGTAATGACCTAAATTAATCCTAACATTAATTATACTGCGTTACCAAAACGAACGAACAGATGGACAAAAGGATAAAGAGAGAGGGGAGGGCTGGAAATCAGGAACGCATGCATCACGCGTGTAAGTCTACATGCACTAATTTTTTTCAGACGGACAGTGATAAAATACACTACCCTTTCCCAGAGTTAGGTTTTAAAATCATAAAAAACGCTTATTAGGAAAGATAACAATAGATGGGTTTACGGTTGAAAACATAACAGTACCCAGACAGCATATCTTCGAAACAGGAGGTAGAAAATACATATTTTGAACGCAGCCACGTAGCTCTTTTAAAGTGGGAAAATTGGGTTCCTTAGGGCTTGCTGACAAATAATATGTAAAACGTTACGCCAATAGTCCAGGAATTAATAAATTATACCCAAAATAAAATAGTGAGGCTGCCTGACAGCATGAAATCATTTCTGCTCATAAAATTTTTTATAACGTGTTTGAAAAAAAACCTTACGTTACATAAATAGCCTACCATGTAAACTCCAAATTGATTGGAGCGCAACAAATGAAAGCCTAACCACGATTGGTCGAACTATAAATACTATCTTTCGTTGTTAGGGGAAACGGGAAAAGGTAACATTTTTTCAAACACTTGTCGAAACGTGGCTCATTGGCCAGTCTCGCTGATATACACACTTGGGAGCGTTGTTCGAGACCACTTGTTTAAATGATCTTGATAAAGCAACAGTGCGTTGAAGCCAGCTCATAATTGTGTTAAATAAAAGCCTGGAACATAGGCAGATGGAAATTTGTGCCAGTTTGTGCCAGAATTCATTGCTAATCAACGTATCTGTGTTTATTCGTATGAATTGTGGGACAGTGGTCTTGATGGTACTGAGCAGCACCTAGTCAGAGCTTTGCTGAATCCAGTGTCGGACAGCATACTCCTTGGTCCTTTTAGCTATCAGTGAGGTGTCTCCAGAGCCCAGAGGAGAATTCGAGCAGAGGAGTCCTTTCCTGCCGCCATCACGCCAGATAAGCTAACTTGGCCAGCTGAGCTCAACATTATGTCCCCTCATCTTGAACTGACTTTGTAAAATTAACATTAAGAGGGGAATTTACTTGTCTTAAAATCAGGAACTGTGAACATCTCCAATACTAGTCCCTAAAGACAAACTATTGAAGTCATGATGACAAATACCAACAGAGCTTGAACAAAACAAAACCAGTATTACCTCATTTTACTACTACACAACTGACACACATAGGATATTTGTAATAATATATGTCACTACAATATTCATATTAAATACATTCTGTACATAACTTGTAATTTAAATTGATTGTCATTCCTGATTCCCTTGTAGTTGAATCAGGACACATATTCATTCATGCCAGTAATGAATACATATTGTTATTTGAAAGTTATCAGTGCCTCCTTTAAGATATTCTCCTAGAGTGTTATATGTATGTGAGTGTCACAGTGTTGTCAAGAGTAGTGGATTACATTAAATTGTTTATCTGTCTGTTGTTGTGACTTACACTTCATCATACACATACCCTAGACACATAACGTAGCATCACACTATTCCAGAATAATTCTGACTGAGATATATAGATATGTGGTAGCAAGTAAGTTTATCTATAATACACTACTCTTAATAGATATAGATACCTTCACAGCTGATCTCAGTCAGTACACTAAGTCCCCTATAAATATTTATAACATCCCACTTCACCACAGCCATCACGAATAGTATCGGAGAGATGGTACACCCCATCGCAATTCCAACTTCAAGGCCAATCCACTTCGTTGTGTACTCTCTGGTTGAAAATCTGACAGCAAACCCTGCGAAATACAGCTTCATCATTGCTGCAATCTCTTGTGGAACATGATACATTTCTAAAGCCTGCCACAACATCTGATGTGGAACGGATCCATAAGCATTCGCTAGATCCAACCAGATTACATGGAGGTTTGTTCTGTCAGACTTTGCCTTTTGGATTGCTTCCCAGATCATTGTGGCATGCTCTAGACATCCTGGTGTACCTGGGATACCTTCTTTCTGAATGGTAGTGTCAATGTACCCATTTGCCAGGAGGTATGTAGTGAGTCTTTTCACCATCACTGAGAAGAATATCTTCCCTTCCACATTGAGTAGTGAGATGGGCCTGAACTGACTGATGTCTGTGGAATTTTGCTCCTTCGGGATGTAGACTCCGTTCGCCTTTCTCCATTCATTGCTTACAAGCTGGGTTTTCCACGCATTCTTCAGTAAACGGAGCAGTCGTTTGAGCACTTCAGGGCATCTCTTATACACCACATATGGAACACCATTAGGACCTGGAGCTGACTTGCACCGAGCTTTCTGGACAATGCTTTCTACCTCTTGCACCGTTGGGGGCTTGGTGTTAAATTCAGCTCCTGGCTTACTCGGCCATTTAAGGCCTGCCATGCTGCTGAGCGGCTCATCTCTGCGACCATCTGAATATGTCATTCTAAGGTGTTCTTCCAGGTCTTCTTTCTTGATGTTTAGCGTACCCGACCGTGGCTGCTCAAACAGTTCTTTGGCAAACTTGAAGGGCTCCCTGAAGAATCTTTCCCTATCCCTTCGAGTCTTCCTTCTCTTCCTGCACAACCTTTCTGCTCTACAAAGGGCATTATGTTGGCCTTTCAGGTGCTCCCAAACCTGTCGTAACCCTTCCTTCTCTGTGGCAACTGCGTTCTTGAAAAGTTTTCGGGCATGCTTCTTCTGTTTCCTCATTTCTTCTATTTTAATTTGTCTTCTACTTTTCCGTGGTGGGTTACTTTCCCTTGCCTTCCTCACTCCGAACACTTTGCGACAGTGCAGATATATTATGTCGCCGAAGATTTCCAGCTTCTTCTCCAAAGTTATTTGCTTCAGGTTGTTATCCAACTCTTTCGCCAAGGCTTCGTCCAGCTGTTCCCAAAGCCCTTTTGCACTGGCAGGTGGAAACTTGATTGCATCTCTCTTCCCGTCCAAGAAGTGTGTGAGATCATCATCAGGCAGATCAACTTGAATGTACTCAGCACTGTGGATTGACTCCTGGCTGCGTTCTTCTAACGTCTTATCTGTCGAGACAGAGCGCTGTTGATCTCCCCCAGATGACCTCCCACACCCCTTTTTCGTTCCGTGGATTTTCATTCCTCTCTGAGTAGAGAATTCCCTACCACAGGCACATGGAAATGCCAGCCGTTGTTCAGAGCTCGAAGTCCGTGTAACGGGTCTGGTCGATTCCAATGAGGCGCCTGTGGATTCATCATTCTTCCCCCCCTCCCCTCCTTTCGGTGAATCCTGGGGGCATCTATCATTTTTGGGTCCTGTAGCAATTGAATACAGCTTACGGGGTGCTAACCCGGTCAGCCGGTTTGTAGTCTTTCCCAGTGTCATCTGTCTGAAGATTACCAATTGTTCTCTTCTGTTGAGCTGGCAGTATGCATCATTTTGTGTGTGTCCTGAATGCTGTACATCCCATTTGTTTCTGTATCTGATTTTGATAAAACTCTTTGCCTCCTGGAAAGTTATGCTTGCATCAGGCTGAGGTGGTAACTTCTTGGTTGTGTGTAACATTTGCGGGGTGACGGCGCTGGTTCATCGCGGGACGCAACTTCTATATCAAGCCGTACTTTTCTTTTATTTCATACGATATTCTTTGCTGCGTTAGTTCCTCTGCATTGCTATTTCTTTCTTGATTAGTATTTTCATTTGTTAATTAATTGTTAATTTATGTTTCACGTATTTATTGTGTATTTTCACATTTTCTGTCTTTATTTCTTATCTTTTTTTTTCTGGTTACCTATCGATGTGGCTGACGAATGGTAATCCCGTTTTTTCTGGTCTATTTTTCATTTGTAAAGTCGACTTTAATGCCATTCATCTTTGTGTGTTCTTTTTTAAAATTATAATCTTCTGACAAGACCATAAAACTGATTTATAGTGTCGTGCAAATTTCAAATCTCGTGCCCTTTTTGGTTTCCGTAAGTTGTATGGAGCGTCCAATTTGCTGAATGTTTGTAGTGCTTGTCTTTCGTGGCAAAGTTATCAGAACCTGGCAGGCGTCACGCTCCAGTTTAATCAAGTTTAAATCGGTACTTAATTGTGACATTGAGCATGGGAAGGCAATGGCAGCGACGAAGGGAATAGGTCACCCCCATCTCATACAGCTATATTTAGTATAATAAAGTCTATAGCACTTGACTCCCCTACCGCAGTATCTACAGTGATACTACACTTTTATTGGGCTGAAGTGTTTGCCTTTATGTGGCTATTCACGACCCTCGATGAATAGTCCAAAGTCCATCGGTTATATCAGGGGTTCTCAACACTTTTTTTTTGCTCATGGCTCCTTATGAGCCTCAATTAATTCTGTGGTCCCCAGCCCCCCCCCCCCCCCCCCCCCCCCCCCCCCCCCCCCCCCCATAGTCGCTGAACTCATATCAGGAAGGAATCAGCAACTGGTACAGACAGACACCTTCACATACCTAGGATGCATAGTAACACCAGACGGCGGGGCAGGCAAAGACATCAACATCAGAATGAACAAAGCAAGAACAGCCTTTTTAGCCTAAACAACATCTGGAAGTCCTCTCAGTACAGCACAAGCACAAAATTAAGATTATATCAGAGCTGTGGGCTTTCTGTGCTTCTCTATGGCGCGGAGAGCTGGAGAGTTACAGAGAAGGAAATGTCGAAATTGTCCTCTTTTCACACAGCATGCCTAAGAAAAATTCACCGAATCTTTTGGCCGAATACCATCACCAACCAAGATCTGCTTACTCGGAGCAAGCAAGAGGACATGCACACCATCATAGCTGGCAGACGCTGGAGCTGGGTTAGCCATGTCCTCAGAAGAGATCCCGATGCCATCACAAGAACAGCTATGCTATGGACCCCTGAAGGAAAACGAAAGAGAGGCCGACCAAAAACAACTTGGCGGAGGACTGCGGAGGCTGAGATGAAAAGAATGAACCAGAGTTGGGGCACTGTACGAAGGATGGCCACCGACCGAGCAAAGTGGAATAAATTTGTTGTTACCCTACAAGACGCCACTAGGCGTGATGGCCACTGACTGCTTTGACGGTCGGTGGCTAAGGATCAAAGAAGAAGAAGTCGCTGTTAGCTGGAAAAAGGTACTTTACCATCTTACTGTGGCAACCGTATAAATATTACATGCCCCCTCGGTGCGAGGGCCATATTGCCCATGTTGAGAACTACTGAGTTAGAGACTATGCATTTAAAAATAAATGACCTCTGTCTGCGCATGTGCAGTGTTGGTTAATTACTACGCCCGGAAAAGGACTACTTGGTAGTTTCTGTCAGCTAGCACGGCGAAGCCCTGAACAGGGCTAGTCCTGAAAAGGATTGCTAGCACGTCACTGGTATGTGGTATTTTAATCTCTCTGGTATATGAAATCTCTTGCATAATTACACATAGTATTAATGTAATGAACTGTTGTTTAACTGAATACGTTTTTTTTACACTTTAATAGGGATTTAGCCTCGTTATGACGAAGCTCCTCCCTTTCTACCTAGACACACGGTCCGTCGGTTATATTAGGGCGCATGTCCAACTATACAAGACTTGTGTTCTGGAAAACGTTATTTCTTTTAAACTGAATACGCCAGTCATTATTACGGAAATCATAATTTTTCTTTCGCACTTCTTACGGAGCATGGGGAGACCCACTGGTGCCCTTGCTTGCAGCCTGCACCAAGTAGTCACGTGCTCTTGTAGAAGTGGTTTATGTGGCAGTATATTTTTTCATGATGAGGTTGCCAGTCCCATGCCCAACCTCATATTAGTCGCTTTGTACGACATGCCTGAGGGCGCAGTAGCTTTTTTTTATTTTTTAGTTTGTGGGTTTTACCTTCTTGTGGCGAGGCGCGTTCCTTTCAACCTAATTGGTTATATCAGAGCGAAATTTGCCAGTCAAAAATAAGTGAACTCTGTTAACTGAAGCGATGTTGTTGATAAACTCTAAGCCCTGAAAAAGACTACTAGCTAGCATGAAGAAGTCATGAAAGGGACTTCTAGCCCGGTCCTGAAAAGGGCTAACATTATCTACCTGCTAGCATAAAGCCCTGAAAAGGACTTGCCCTAATAAGGACTCAGCAGCTACGTCAACGCTTCCCGTACTACCTCAGTGTTCAGCGAAACACCGGTTGTATGTGAACTCTTGAGCATTCCAACCAGATTGCTAGTGCGTCCAGCGTCGATAGATACTAAATCCTGAAAAGGACTAACATTATCCGTCTGCTAGCATGTAGCCCTGAGAAGGAATTGCACTGATAAGGACTCGGCAGCTACACCAACGCGCTGTAGACGTAGGTTGTAGGATGAAGAAGCAGTGGCTATATTTTTTCGTCATGTTATAAGATTCCCCAGGCAGACACACAGTTCAAAGAACTAATTACCACTCCATAATGAATTAAAGTCAAATCTCCATAATTTGTCCGGTTCTTGAAGTCAGGTTCAAACTGAGAGATTGTAAAGGTCGTGATTATCTGGCATTGATCAATGGTTAAAGCTGATCGTTCATTAGAGACAGACAACATTGAATACATCGGCCACGGGCCTGATCAGTGGGGCAGATAACTCTTAATAGTGTCATTGATTTGAACTGACTGGCTGCGTCACGTGATTCAGAAGTGTCCCGTGCCAGCCATGCGTAACAAAAAATGGCGTCACGTCTGGTCTTACAAATGCAACCATGTAAAACAGGAGACCACGAGGCTTTAGATAAATGGGCTGTCCCGCCATTAATTTCGTATTTTTAATTGTCCACCCGCTACAAAAACGACGGGACCAGTCTTTGTTGCTATCTTACCTCCCTTCTTTTGAAGATTGTCGCCCCTATGATTTTTTTAAAGAATGATTGTCTTATTCAGTTAAAAGCCCACGCCCCGTGTAGTTCCCGGGGGGGGGTGGGGGGGGGGGGGGGGGGGGGGGGGGGGGGTTCTTCTTAAGGGACAAAGAAAGAATATGCCTACTGTACCCTTAGGAAAGTCGTTCGTACATGGCGACTAAAATGAAGTTTTGTACGGGGCTGGTAACCTTATCATGTAAAACAGATTGATACAGAACACAAAAACAACAACTGCTAGAGCACGTGAGTGCGTTGTGCAGGCTTCCTTCAAATAATAAAAGGGTGGGGGGGGGGGCGGCTCCATGCACGATGGCATGCTTAAAGAAAAATGAAGCTGATAATGATGATGCTGAATAAGGTCTTCGATCTGTGTAGTTGCTAGGGGCTCTGAGGTGACAGAGAACGAACGAACGAACTTTATTTTCAAAGGGTTGAGAATTGGGCACGCAGGCCCGTCTGACATTCTGCCCTTCCTTTCTCTCGTCTTTTATACTGATTTCATTTATTCTCACATACATTTTACCCATCAATTCAAGGAATTCAACGTTGTAAAGGTAAAATAAGAGAGAGATCAGGACGGCTGTTCTATCATGCAGGCTCTACTATTCAAGAGATGGGACAGCCTTTTTGCCCGGCCTCGCTTCATAAAGGGAGTTAGGTCTCATCTAAGCCGTGTAATCTAATCTGTGTCATCTAATCTGTGTCATCTAAATCGTGTCATCTAAGCCGTGTCATCTAAGCCCTGTCATCTAAGCCCTGTCATCTATGCTGTGTGATCTAAGCCATGTCATCTAAGCCGTGTCATATAAGCTGTGTCATCTAAGACGTGTCATATAAGCCATGTCATCTAAGTTGTGTCATCTAAGCAGTGTCATCTAAGCCATGTCATCTACGCTGTGTCATCTATGCCGTGTCATCTAAGCTGTGTCATCTAAATTGTGTCATCTAAGCCATGGCATCTAAGTTGTGTCATCTAAGTTGTGTCATCTGAGCCGTGTCATCTAAGCCGTGTCATCTAAGCCATGTCATCTAAGCCGTGTCATCTAAGCTCTGTCATGTAAGATGTGTCATCTAAGCCGTTTCATCTAAGCCCTATCATTTAAGCTGTGTCATTTTTTTTTCTCTAACCAGTGGCACTCGAGCTTTCCAGCTCTTTTGGCCCAATGACATGTCATTGCGAGGCTGGGGGGTCAGTGGACTTTCCTTCCAACCCGGTCAGGAGCTTCGCTCCTTCCCATCCACACGGGATTTATGTGCAGGAGCCGTTCAGGTTATTCAGTCAAATTTCCGTTCGTAAACATTCCTTCAAACGCTGACGCCCGGGTTTGAACCATGAAAACCTGGTCGCCAGTACAACGTTGTAGCCATTACACCAGCGCGGCTCCCAGCTGTGTCATATAAGCTATAAGTGTTGGTGGAAATAAATACTAATTTATTTTTAAGTGACTTAACATGTCCTGGTATCTTCATTATTCGTGATTTGACGAATTCAGTCAAGTTTCATTTTCATTACATTTCTTGTATGCTCAAGTCTACCCAGCTGTAAATGTGTACCTGACTTTGCTCTTAATTTAGGGAAGGCAAAGACAGCGAGGAAGAGAACTGGTCGCTACACCTGATGAAGTTGGACTTAAAATAGCGAACTCTCTAACACTTTGTTAGTCCACGGCAGTATCTGCTAAGGGAATATCTTTGCGGTACTTATACCGTCACACAGATTCGCTTCCTTTTTATTGTCTCTCTCATTCCCACACATTCTCTTCCTCGCAAACCTTTTTTTTACACCTCACATTCTGTCCCTTGTCTTCACTGTCCCTCTCACTTTATACCCAAATCGTCTTTCCTCCTCATACATTCTCTCCCTCACATTCTCTTACCTGCATACACATTCCCTCACAAATCATTTCTTTCCTTCGCTCAGGTTCTTTTCGACCCATGCCATATCTCCCACACATGCACGCACACACACACACACATTATCTTCCTCTGACACCATCTCCCCCCACCACACACACACTTTCTTCTCTATTCATACTTTCTCTCGACCTCGCAAACCTGCTGTCTCGAATTTTTTCATTTACTCCCGTACATTCTTTTCTTTCTAGTGTCTTCCCCAGTCTCAGTTCTTTTCCTCCCTCCCCTCCTCCCCCCCCCCCCACACACACACATTATCTATCTCTCATATCACACCCCCTCACACATTATATCACAAGCCTTCTCTCTTCCAACATACAAAATGTCCTTCCCACACAGTATCAACCTGCCTGACAGATAAATATCTTCTCCGGATATTCTCACACATTGTCTCTTGTCTCATATATATTCTCCCTTCTTCAATTCACCCCTCACACAAACTTATCCTCACAGATAACTACTTTCCCCACATATTCTCACACGCTGTCTCGGGTCTCATATATTGTCCCTTCTTCATTCGTTATCCTCACAGATAGCTACTTTCCTCACATATTCTCACACACTGTCTCGTGTCTCATATATTCTCTCTTCTTCCCCCCTCATCTCTCACACATACTTATCCTCACAAATACTTATCCTCACAAATAAGTACTTTCCCCGCATATTCTCACACACTGTCTCTTGTCTCATATTCTCCCTTCTTCATTCACCCTTCATGCAGACTTATCCTCACGCATACTTATCCGCACAAATACTTATTCTCACAAATACTTATCCCCACAAATACTTATCCTCACAAATACTTATCCCCACAAATACTTATCCTCACAAATACTTATCCTCACAAATAAGTACTTTCCCCGTATATTCTCACACACTGTCTCTTGTCTCATATATTCTCCCTTCTTCATTCACCCTTCACGCATACTTATCCTCACAAATACTAATCCTCACAAATACTTATCCCCACAAATACTTATCCCCACAAATACTTATCCTCACAAATACTTATCCTCACGCATACTAATCCTCACAAATACTTATCGTCACAAATACTTATCCTCACAAATACTTATCCTCACAAATACCTATCCCCACAAATACTTATCCTCACAAATACTTATCCTCACAAATACTTATCCTCACAAATACTTATCCCCACAAATACTTATCCTCACAAATACTTATCCCCACAAATACGTATGCTCACAAATACGTATCCTCTTAAATACTTATCCTCACAAATACTTATCCTCACAAATACTTATCCCCACAAATACTTATCCTCACAAATACATATCCCCACAAATATTTATCCTCACAATTACTTATCCCCACAAATACTTATCCTCACAAATACTTATCCCCACAAATACTTATCCTCACAAATACTTATCCTCACAAATACTTATCCCCACAAATACGTATCCTCACAAATACGTATCCTCACAAATAAGTACTTTCCCCGCATATTCTCACACACTGTCTCTTGTCTCATATGTTCTCCCTTCTTCATTCACCCTTCTCGCATACTTATCCTCACGCATACTAATCCTCACAATTACTTATCCTCACAAATACTTATCCCCACAAATACTTATCATCACAAATACTTATCCTCACAAATACTTATCCTCACGCATACTAATGCTCACAAATACTTATCGTCATAAATACTTATCACACACATACTTATCCTCACAAATACTTATCCTCACAAATACTTATCCTTACAAATATTTATCCTCACAAATACTTATCCTCACAAATACTTATCCTCACAAATACTTATCCTCACAAATACTAATCCTCACAAATACTTATCTTCACAAATACTTATCCTCACAAATACTTATCCCCACAAATACTTATCCCCACAAATACTTATCCTCACAAATACTTATCCCCACATACTTATCCTCACAAATACTTATCCTCACAAATACTTATCCTCACAAATACTTATCCTCACAAATACCTATCCCCACAAATACTTATCCTCACAAATACTTATCATTACAAATACTTATCCTCACAAATAAGTACTTTCCCCGCATATTCTCATACACTGTCTCTTGTCTCATATGTTCTCCCTTCTTCATTCACCCTTCACGCATACTTATCCTCACGCATACTTATCCTCACGCATACTAATCCTCACAATTACTTATCCTCACAAATACTTATCCCCACAAATACTTATCATCACAAATACTTATCCTCACAAATACTTATCCTCACGCATACTAATGCTCACAAATACTTATCGTCATAAATACTTATCACACAAATACTTATCCTCACAAATACTTATCCTTACAAATATTTATCCTCACAAATACTTATCCTCACAAATACTTATCCTCACAAATACTAATGCTCACAAATACTTATCGTCATAAATACTTATCACACAAATACTTATCCTCACAAATACTTATCCTTACAATTACTTATCCTTACAAATATTTATCCTCACAAATACTTATCCTCAAAAATACTTATCCTCACGCATACTAATCCTCACGCATACTTATCTTCACAAATACTTATCCTCACAAATACTTATCCTCACAAATACTTATCCCCACAAATACTTATCCCCACAAATACGTATCCTCTTAAATACTTATCATCACAAATACTTATCCCCACAAATACTTATCCTCACAAATACTTATCCCCACAAATACTTATCCCCACAAATACTTATCCTCACAAATAAGTACTTTTCCCGCAGATGTCTCTTGTCTCAAATATTCTCTCTGTTTCACTCACCCCTAACACAGGCTTCTTCTTCTTCTTCAAGTACCATTCCTAGTGTCATTGGCGATCATGCCTCTCCACAACTTCCTGTCTACAGTACTATTTCTCAATTCTGCTGTTGACTTCTTTCCATACCATCATGTCAAACTGTCCAGTATTATCTCCCTTTGTCATCCTCTTTCTCTCTTTCCTTCTATCTTTTCTGTTGTCACGGTATACTCTAGCTTCCTTCTTCTCATAACATGCCCAAAGAAATAAGATTGCTTACCCACACATGCTTACCCACACATGCTTACCCACACAAATTCTTCATTCCACACGGAATTCTCCACGTTCTCTGTCAAACACTTGTACGCCCGCTCTCACACACGTGACATCCCCCTCTTAAGTTACCCTATCTACGTCACTTAATCCTTTATCATTAGCTATCAGTTAATTATCTGTAGCCATCAGCGGAGGAGATCATGTCCGCCCTTGTTTGAATACTACTTCAAATATACCAAAACCCTTCATCAGTTGTAGACCTAAACCCTATTTTGTGAATAACAAAATCAGTAAAGGCTGTCATGTCGTTAAAAGTGCTTGTCGCGACAAAATATTATTTATTTTTAAAAGTTTTGGAATGTTAAAAGGTAAAAGTCGTGGAATCGGTAGTTTTTTAGCAGAGTCAGAGAAGGCAAAAAATGTCCGGACTTCGACTCGGAATTTTATGCCATATGACTAATAATAAAACTGTGGTCGGAGTTCGGAGTCGGACATCTAAAATTTCAAGAGTCGGGGTTGGAAATTTATTTTGGCCGACTCCACAACCTGGGTAAAAGTAGTCACATAGCAGGTACTGCATTAGGGGAGTAAAGTGTTGAAGACTTCACAAGACAAAGTCCAGCTTTTTTTATGACGAGGAGTGACCAGTTCCCTTCAAAACTGCCTTTGCCTTCCCTGATTCGCGAGCAGAAGCAGGTACCCATTAACAGCCGGGTAAACTTGAGCGTGACGTTAACAAGTTTCGATCCTGGGACTCAGTAACTTCGCTGCGAGAGGCAAGCAATCTGATAACTCGGCTAATCGGGGGTTCGTGTAAATGTTAGTTATTGTCATCTTTTTCTCTCCTCTTCCACAAATCTAACAGGAGCCGCGGTAGCTCAGTGGTTAGTGCACTGGCTTCCTCGCTGGGTGGTCCATGGTTCGATCCCCATTTGAGGTGGGATTTTTTAGACCGCAAACGGCTCCGGGGTCGACCCAGCCTCATGAATTGGGTACCAGAGCAACTTCTGGGAAGGTTAAGGCGGCCGGCGTGATGCTGACCACATCACCCCTAGTGTGCCGATGGTCAAGAAAAAATGGGCCTAACACCATATTCCCAATATGCCTCAATGGGCGTGTAACGGGATCCTTTACCTTTTACAAATCTATCGCATTATCATCTTCATGTTTTTTTTTCCATTTTTGCTTCCTCATGAACACGGAGCACCCACTGCAGCTGCGCTTCTTTACGTAGCAATCCGTTTTACATGATGAGGTTGTCAGCCTCATTCACAACCTCATATTAGTCACCTTGTGAGACACGAGCGAGCAGTACCCCTGTTCTTTCTTTGTCTCCTTAAAGAACTGCCAAGACCTACGCGGAACAACACGCACACTACAGTTTTGACTACGCGGAACAACACTCATACTACAGTTTTGACTACGCGGAACAACACTCCTACTACAGTTTTGACTACGCGGGACAACACTCACACCACAGTTTTGTGTAGGAAGTTTATACTTCGCGCCTCTTTTTCGTCACACCAAGCGGCAGCCAGTGTTGCCACTCTAAATTTTGGGGGGAAAAAACTTTAAAAAACACCTAGATTTTGAATTGTGGGTCTTTTGGGCGACTTGGGCTACTTTAGGTGATTTTGTGTGTGTGTGCGTGTGGCTACTTTGTGCGAAAAACGGAAAACCGAAAGTTGATCTAGGTGGCGTTCTTCAACTAATGAAGGAAAATGAGAGGGGGCCAAAAAAACAAACAAATTCGTAGATCTAGGTGAATCGACCTAGAATTGGCAACGCTGGCGGCAGCTGGATTGAATGGCGGGAAAAGGTGAAGGTTTGCCAGGTCAGCATTGTTGACCTGCGAATAGCCAGAACTGACGATTTCAGTTTTATGCGTACATGCGTGTGTCAGCTCGTTGGTCAGTGCAATCGTTCGGATGTAGCGATGTGGAACATTTTTATTGGGGGTGTGTTGTATTATGTGTGTAGGTCTGTTTGTCTGTGTGCTGATTGTTCAGTTCAGTCAGATGTGTTTTGTGCTTATAGAATACCTCGGAAAAGGCGGGGGGGGGGGGGGGGGTGGATCCTTTTTTTTGGCACCCCCAATAAAATACACAGCTATAAAAAATACGTATGCTTGCGTGTAGATTTTTAAACAGTAGACCTACAGTACTGTCATAATATTATTCGATGGCACCCCCTTCCTGACTGTCACCCGGAGCGGATCGCCCACATCGTTCCCCCCTACGTACCCCCACTTTGTGTGTTTGTTCAGTTAAGTCGGATGTAGCTTTATGAAACAGTTTTACAATAAGATAGTGGTCAGTTTTTATTACGTGTTTTTGGACATGCGCCCTAATATAACAGGCAGACCTTGCGTCTAGGTTGAACGGGGGCACGCCTCGTACTTACAAGGCCAAACTCCTATAAGAACAACAAAAAGGCAAAGAAAAAATAGAAGGGGAGGTAAATGTAGGTCTGGACTTAACGTTTTCCTGCCTACCGTGGGAAGAAAAAAGTCTGCAAATTTGTTCGGTGTAAAAGCGTGCTACGTTCTTTATCACAGTTAAAACTGGTATCTTGGTCTCGCACTCTTGGCGGTTTCGCCGTGAAATATATCCATTCCTCCAGCTGATAGATCCCATTCCTCTCCTGGTGTTAGCTGGTGAAAGTAATGGAATATGCTTACGTGTCAATGGAAGGACAAACATTGCCAGCTTCGGTTTGCTTGATTGTGTTTCCACAGGTTGCTTTCTCTAGAAAAAGAGGACATTATCAGCCAATTTTTTTGTTTGTGTGGAAAAGAAGCGGGGGGGGGGGGGGGGGGGGGGGGGGGGTGGGGGGGGGTGTAAATGTGTAGCTAGATAAGGCTAGTTCTTAGTTCAGACAGTTCATAGGTTTTGTTGTCAATTATCACAAGATATATACCATCTTTCGGTATGTCACGTGTGCGACTTACACAAATTAGAGCCACTTGCTTAATGATTGCTTTTATGCCATGGAAATTTATACGTGCGATTGCCAGATCTCCCCGTAACAGAACAGTCTCTTTATACGGTTATCTGTTTTTTTGTTTTCCTTGCGGGTTTTGCCTTCATTGGCGAGGCACGTCTCTTTCAACCTAGACATGTCCTTTTGGTTATATCAGAGTGCAATTTGTCATTCAACAAATAGGCGAATTATGTTTTAGAATACAGCGTTAAATAATAACTAATAGTGTCTGTCTGCTAACATAATGAAGCCCTGACAAGGACTTGTCCTTAAGAAGGACTGCCAACTACGCTAACGCTGTCGGTCCATCGCATAGTTTAGTGAACACCCGCTGCAGAAATATATCTAGATTAGCGTGTTGTTCTAACTCATAAAAGGTAACGGGACAAATCTACCCAGCTGTCAATGGGTACTTGATTCTATTCATGAGTTAGGGAAGGCAAAGGCAGCGTAGAACGTAGATGGTCACCTCATAAAAAAGCTGGACCTAGTATAAAGAAGTCTCTAACACCTCACTCCCCGACGACATTATCTTCTAAGATGTTAAAAAAGTCACATAGCAGATACGGCGGTATGGGAGGGAAGTATTAGAGACTTCACTATACTAGTGTCCATCATCGACAGGTGGAGTGTTCAGTTCTTTTCCTTTCTACCATTTCCTTCCCTAACTCAAGAGCAATGTCAGGGACCCATTTACAGCTGGGTAGACTGGAGCGTGTCGATTCTCTGAATCAAGCCTAGCACATTTGCCGCGAGAGACCAGCGCTGTAACCACTCTGTCAATCGGACGCTTACTAAGATGTTATCTTTAATATACCCACTGGACGTTGATTGCTGCCATCTTATGAAGTCTGTATCATACTATCTGGTCATGTCGCTGTATCCGACCTTCCGTATGTTATCATATCCGATCATTGTCCATCCTTGTATCTGCCAGGTATGTAACTGTTGACAATGTCATTCAGAGTATGTCAATGGAGCGATGGACACGATAACAGGTACAGAAAATGGGGTCATCATTGTTAAAATCTGGATGAAAGTCCAGCTGTTGTCCTTTAGGCCAATGGTTCCCAACTTTATCGGTCCTCATACCCGGCACATGAACAAATGGGAGGCAGAGCATCTAAGCCACCAAGAAAATGATGCATATTATCAGCTTAGAAGAAGAGAGCAAGTGATAATCTTCAAACCGCACGGGCCACAACATATTGAGACACCCCATCTATTCAACAAACTAAAGATAGGAACTACCAATCAGTGTAACTGTGACACTGATAAAATGACTGCTAAACATCTGCATTAAAGATGCCCAACATATGAGGAACAGAGAAAAGCACATGTGGCCATCAACAGTACCATTCCTGGAAAAGCTCTATGGTGATAGAAATAGCCTCAAGCCGACCACTGCTTTCTTTGAACATATTCTTCTTCTTCTTCTTCTTCCTCGTTCGCCCTGAAAAGGACGGTGGTTGCGTTGTGTCTGTTTACGCCTAAGCTGTGATATCTGCACCTTTCGGTCGACACATCCGACTTCTGCACGGCATTTTTTAAGGACCGGGTTTGCCTTCCCATTTCGATCCGTGCTCGCTCAGCCAGCCTGCACTGCTGCAGACTGTTTCCAGGACCACCACGTGGAGGTGGAGCGCGGTCTTGACCAGCTCTGGTTCGCTGGTCCTGACGCAGGCAGTCAAGCTATGAGTCGCTGACTGCATTCACTATTGCTGCATCTTGCATATTCAAGTTGACGTCTGTGAGGCGTACGAAAAAGAAGGCGATACCCCCCTTGGCTTAGTAGAAAACGCTACCGTGCCCCCTATTCAAAATGAAAGGAAATAGCCTCCAGAGTTTACCATGCGTATGCAAATAAGAAAATAAATAAACAAGCGGCGTAGTATTTTTATAAATACAGCATTAATTGGTGCGTAACATTTTTTTTCGGCGGGGGGGTCGTAAAGTTGTTAAAAGTTTAACTTACGATGTTGTCAGGATTAAAGTTCTTCGGCTTTTTGTCCTTTGTTCATGCGTAGTTTCTTCATGTCTACGTAGTCGGTCTTCATGCCCGTTTAGGTGTTCTGTCTGCCATACCTTGCCATGCTTAAAAACACGTAACCATAAAGGTTCTTAAGTTGTTAAGTGGGATTGTAGATTGCCTTTCAAGTTGACGGATACTGGCGGCCGTTTCAGTATTTCATGTTATAGTTACTCCAAGATCTTCAGTCAAGTGGAAGCTACAAGATTTGAGTGGTCCTTTATACCTGCTTCTTTCCGGCAATTCTATTTTAGTGAAAGGACTGTTTCTGGCCGTAAGGGCTCTCTACCGATATCGACCACAGATATCTCCAGCAGGAGGTTGTCCTTGAGTATCTCCGTGACGCAAATTTGGCCCACGTGTTCACGGTTATTGCAGTTCTATCTTGCACGTTCCTCTTATTATTCTGTAAACATTGACATAATGCGCATGCGTTGATTTGAACTAACGGTGGGATGACCCAGGGCGAGGTTTATTTATATTTGGATGTAACGTTGATAAACTGAATTTGGTTGGTTATGTTCATTTATTATGATACACTTTCAAGGTTAGCACTACCGACGGTTTGAATATGAAGTTTACTGTGGTGTTTTGTACGCAGCATGTGTATCAGACTAATTGTGTATTTAGGTTAGTGCGGCTTTTAAATATCTCTCTCTCTCTCTCTCTCTCTCTCTCTCTCTTTCTTTCTTTCTCCTTCTCTCTCAAATATTCATGTGCACACACGTTGAGTTTCAGAGTGATTAGAACGCTTTCATTTCGAGGTAAAAGTTACCAGGTTCGAAACCACGTACCCCGGCATGATCTATAGTCTTACGAATATATATATATATATATATATATATATATATATATATATATATATATATATATATATATATATATATATATACACACACACACACACAATATATGTATAATCCCAGCTTTTTCTGTCAGAGCGTAACGCTAATGGATGCAACTTTGGTTGAAAGTTAGACATTAATTGTATTGTTTCCCTTTTATGTACTCTCCCGAAAATAGTAACCCTTACCAAAGAAGAATTCGCAAATGACGGTGTGCACAAATATATTTATAGAATGTGTGATCCCGTATACACACATTGGGATCCTCGCTGCTGCTACGTAATTCGTGTACTGTGGTGATGCACAGTGGTTTTTTAAAATACTTTTGAATAAGTAAAATTGCCGTTAGGTATTGGTACTTTTGAATTTAACTCCCGTCTTATGACGGGCTTTTACACTAGTACTAACAGATTAGGAATGGATGACGAAGTAAAATGTTCTTTTAAAAAATTCAGATTTGACGATATCAAAGCTTGGATTATTTTCACATAGGAGATATTTTTTTGAAACATCTCTTTCAACGTCAGTTAATTATATTAAAATGGGATCATGTTCTATTTTGCTGAACTACTTTTATTTAAGTTCTCTTGCGGTTTATATATTTGTAGCGTTTCAAATCTTTGACGCTTATAATGTCTATGTCCCGCTCATCGTAGAGAGCTCAAACTATGCATGCAGCTCCTTTGCTTGGTGCGCTTTAATATTTCAAATTTTAACCGCAAGTGACATAGTCGATTTTTTGTTAATAACTGAAAAAAATTTAAAATTTTAATGAAGTTGGAAATAACTTCATTAAAGTAAGGGAAATAATGAGCTGCCAATATAGACTGTGAATATTATTTGAAATGGGCAGGCGTCGGATGGTGAACGGTGATGTTTAGGTTTAATTGGGATATTTCTTCAAAGACCTAAATGAGCGCGCCCTTTATCTTAAACATAGCTTTAGTAATGGCCAAATTTCTCTGCTGAGCTTTACATTAGATTCTTAATACTGTACTGTATATTTTATTCGGAGATTAATTTCACTTTGCAGATGAGACAACGAACAATTTAAAAACGTAGTTATGACTTATAACCATAAAACAATTAAAGGGGTAAATGAGCAACTTTTGGGACCACTTTAATTGCTGTTACCAAATGCTCTAAAAAAGCAGAAAATAAATGTCTCTACATTATATTGCACAGAACAAAAGTGAATGACCAGTTTTCATGAATCAGTAATTTGTTATATCTTTCACAAAGGTGTCAGAGTGGCTAAGCGGTGTGGCGTCCGCCTCTAGTTCTAAAGGTATCTGGTTCGCTTCCCGTACAGGGTAATTGATATAAGTTTTTTTCAGAAACAGTGGTTCCTAAAGATGTCATACTCCCTCCGATCCCCTTCTCGTAGGGCGAAAAAAAGGAGGTCTTGTGTGCAAGTTGCGCACGCTAATAATCCATCGGCAGTTGAAAATCACAAAGAGTAAGCCATACCAGAGCCTGGCAAAAATTTTTTTTAAATTATGAAACGTACCCACCACAAACAATATTTATAGAATATATGATTCTTGTATCGACACATTGGGATCCTCGCCGGTGCTACGGAGTTCGTGCACTGTGCTGAGATCCTCCTTGTGTGATCTTCTACTTCTTCCTCGTTCGTCCTGAAAAGGACGTTGGTTGCGTTGTGTCCGTTTACAGCGACGCTGCGGTATCTGCGCCTTTCGGCCGACACATCCGACATCCGCACGGCATTTTTTGGGACCTGGTTTGCCTTCCCTCTTCGATCCCTACTCCTCAGCCAGACTGCAGTGATGCAGCCTGTTTCCAGGACCACCACGTGGAGGTGGAGTAGGGTCTTGGTCAGCTCTGGTTCGCTGACCCTGATGCAGGCAGTCAAGCATATCGGTCGATTACTGCATTCCTCACTTTTGATGCGTCTTGGGACCACTTGTGTGATGTAAGGGAGGAGATCGGAGCACTGACGGAGTTGTCTGTGTGCAATGAAGATGGTCCTTAAAACCAAACCAAATGAAACCAAACCAAATAAAACCAAACCAAATCAAACCAAAACAAACCAAACCAAATAAAACCAAACCAAATCAAATCAAACCAAATAAAACCAAACAAGATAAAACCAAACCAAATAAAACCAAACCAAATCAAACCAAACCAAATAAAACCAAACCAAACCAAATAAAACCAAATCAAACCAAACCAAATAAAGCCAAACCAAACCAAACCAAACCAAACCAAATAAAACCAAAACAAATAAAACCAAACCAAAAAAAAAAACAAATAAACCAAATAAAACCAAACCAAATAAAACAAAACCAAATCAAACCAAGCCAAATAAAACCAAACCAAACCAAATAAAACCAAACCAAATAAAACCAACCAAACCAAATAAAACCAAATCAGACCAAATCAAACCAAACAAAACCAAAACAAAACCAAACCAAATAAAACCAAACCAAATAAAACCAAACCAAATAAAACCAAACCAAACCAAATAAAACAAAACCAAACAAAACCAAACCAAATCAAACCAAGCCAAATAAAACCAAACAAAACCAAATAAAACCAAACCAAATAAAACCAACCAAACCAAATAAAACCAAATCAGACCAAATCAAACCAAACCAAATAAAACCAAACAAAACCAAATAAAATCAAACCAAATAAAACCAAACCAAACCAAATAAAACCAAATCAAACCAAATCTTTCATAAATTTAAAATTGTGTGCGTGCGTGCGTGCGTGCGTGCGTGCGTGCGTGCGTGCGTGCGTGCGTGTGTGTGTGTGTGTGTGTGTGTGTGTGTGTGTGTGTGTGTGTGTGTGTGTGTGTGTGTGTGTGTGTGTGTGTGTGTGTGAAAGAAATGATTAATTACTGAATAATAATAAATGTGGCCCATAAAACTCGTGTATTTGTTTTCCTTGTTATTGCGGTTGTTGTGCTATTATAAGGAAACGATGACCTGTCAGTTTAACGTTTTCACCAAATCTCGTTGTTTCTTAAACTTAACATGGATGACCTTTTGTCCTTCACGTTCTAGGAGAATTAGATTTGTATTACCGCTTCCGGTTACTTTATGTCCGTATTATATTTCTGGTTGAAACAGATTTAACACTCCGCCCACACCTGTTTTTTTTTTAAATAAATATATTTATTTATGTATTTTTTTAAATGTCTGTATTGTTAATATTTTTATCTCAATGTGCTAGCGAGAGTAGTTACAGTACTTGCTTCTCGAGGCAATAGGGCCGGGTTTGAAACCAGATCGCGTCACGCTGTAGTCTACCCAGCTGTAAAAATGGGTACATGTCCCTGCTGTTTAGTTAGGGAAGGCAAAGGCAGCAAGGAAGGGAGCTGGTCACTCCACTTCATAGAACTGAGACCTAGTATAAGTGACGTCTCTAACACGTAACTCCCTTAGAGCTGTACCTGCTATGGAGAGTATCTTTACCTTTGTTTGCTGCGAGATACAGTAATTGACCCCGAGTTAGTTCCCATGGGTATCTGAGGACGCATAGAAAGAATAAGCCGACTGCCCTCTCGTACGTGGGGGACTAATACGAGATTGTACGTGAGATTGGCAACCTCATCATGGAAGGGGAACAAACTCCTCGGGTAAATGTGTACAACAAATTACAACATAAACCACGTCTGCATGAACACTTGGATGGTGTGATGCAGGTTCCTGCAAAGGAGCCAGCTGAAGTGGGTGGCCCCATGCCCCGTAACGAGCAAAAAACAGGGAAAAGAAAAAGAAGAGATATAGTAATAGTTTCCTTCTGTACTCTTGCACAGGATTTTCATCAAAGCGTTTCCTGTTGCCTAAAATCGGTGAATATAACCTCAACGGAGCAGGTATCTTATCAGATCATTGTTTACAGTGTTCCCCAAACTGACATTTTCACGTACCCTTTGTAAGATGTGAGCCGCGGTAGTAAATTGGTTGGTGCTATGGCTTCCTAGCTCGGAGGTCCATGGTTCGATCCCCAGTTGAGGTGGGATTTTTTTTAGACCGCTGACGGCTCCGGGGTCGACATAGCCTCATAAATTGAGTACGAGAGCAACTCTGGGAAGGTTAAGGTCCGGACTCCGACACCGAATATTACCGCCATATGACTAGTAAAATATTTTAGTCTTAGTCGGACTTATAACATTTCAGGAGTCGACAAATTTTTTGGCGGACTCCACAACCCTGGTAAAACTATCTGAGATAGACGTATGAAAGGATGGGCCTGGTGTATATACAACCAGCGTGCTACAGGAATAATCAGCATGTATACCCATCGACATTTGCCAAAGGAAACTTGCTGTTGATTTGCCCGGAGCACAGTGATGTCCAATCCGAACACCAGTAACAATAAAATCTTGCCGTCATACCCATCTTATATATACAATTTTAATGAATTGTGCTCTACAGGTAAACAATAAAAAGTATTATAAGGATAAAAGTAAAGGATCCCGTTACACACTTATTGAAGCACATTGGGAATACGGTGTTAGGCCCGTATTTTCTTTACCATCGGCGCACTAGGGGTGATGTGGTCAGCATCACGCCGGCCGCCTTAACCTTCCAAGAGGTTTTCTGGTACCCAATTCACGAGGCTGGGTCGACCCCGGTGTCGTAGATTTTCGATAGGGGAATTAAGACATAGATTGGTCCCTTCTGAATAGAAGTAGAACAATTGATAGCTCAGTGAGAGGTAATGTAAAGAAAATAGATTTCACGAGTGAGATGGTGGAAACTACTTAGAATCTGTCCCTGAAATCGAGAATCTCTTCTCTTCCAGCCAATCTCTACAACAGAACTTAGTTAGTCAGACAGTCTAATAGAATATATATTAATATATATATAGCACCACTCACATACACACACACATAAGTGACGACAGTTAGACGCACAGACGTGAAAACTATAACAATGGAATATAGATATTTTGGGACGAGTTGACCGACACACTTGAATAAGTTTATGTAAATTTTATTAAGATAAAGAAAATTTTCCACAACAAATAAGTTTGCTTATCAAGCACATATAAATACACATAGGTTAATGAATTTTTAAAAGAATAATAGACCTATAGGTGTAATCCTTTCCCCCTCTGTTTAGCCCACGATCCCATTAGAAGAAAAGTTATTGCCCCAAAGAGTCACAGATTTATACGCTATGGTCTAGGATTTCCCTCTGTAGTTAAGAACAGAGTTGATATATTAATCTATCCTAAGAGGAAATCAGCATTTGCAACAAAATTGCATAAAGACATTACAAAGTGGGTGCATGAATATAAAAAATGAAAGAATCACTCGTTCTGCTTTCTCTCTGTTTATTCAGCAGGGGCCCCTGACATACTTTCTTACCTACACACGTGGTGTTTCTCGCCGTCTGGCGCAAACTTCAGGACACTTCTCTACAGTGAATCTGTATTCTTTTGATAAAGAGAATCCCAGCTCTGCAGATACAGGTTTCTTCCAATGTTCCGGGGAGCATTCACTTCACAATTATATTTTAAGATTGCTGTTAAGGTCACTTGAATCAGTTTAGGTAAGAAAGTTTAACCGGGCTCACAGTGTCAGAATCACGAGGTTTCCACTACTTAGGAAAATGACAGGTTGGTAACTTCTCTCAAATGTAAAACTTCTTGGTCACACCACAATTAGTCCAAAAAACGTCGGAAATGTTACACGCATTTCGTCAATAATCAATGATGAATCAGTGCATTAATTTAGATGGTAAAACTATTCTCTGACTGGTTACTAGCAATTTAATTAAGTTTTATTTATAGCTGTATGAGTTTTAGCTAGAAATTTTAATTTATTTTGCTCTCCACTGTAACACAGTAACTTAAAAAATATAACTGACTTATCATTTAATCACTCTGCACAGAAATTAAACTATGTAAAAATGAAATAGGCGATCTACTACTAAAATCACTCAACACTAATATATATATACTATTAGCGCAGAAGTAAAACGATCTCCAATCGACCAACTAAATAATGCTTCTATTAACAGAGATCTTAGGAATCGAAAGCTAAATGGTTCTAGTCTTTCTGGCTGTACTGGATGAATTAAGTTAGAATTCTGGAGTATATATCTCTCCGAAATCAGGGGAAGGTTACGTCTATAACCCGACCCGTTTCATTTGCCAGATGATAACACCTACGTCCCGATTTACATATTTCCTTGCTCATTTTACGCATGAAACGAATTCATCACACCCTTACCGAGACCAGACTTAACACCTACTTCTCTCGATCTGATCAGACAACGGCAATAAAACTCACGGTGTGCGTTTTACACGTTCTGCTTCATATGGCCGTTCCCAGCGATCAATGTCTTTCATCTCAAATCTTTCACCGAGAATAATTAACTATAGGCGGACAGATCCGAGAAAAATAATAGACGATAGTCTTACTTCTTATCCCTGTCGAGAACGAATTAACACGATTCGGTCTAATCAAAGAACTTAGCTTAACAGCAATAAAATGCGTTGCTAAATTAGAAAGGAAAAAGACAAAGGTATGAATGGGAGAGTATATTTGAACGATCGAGCGTATGCGAAAAAAAGAAGGGTAAAAGAGCGAAAGAGAAGTAAAAGGCAAGTGCAGAATAAAGAATAAATATCTGAAATTTATTAATCATAATATCTCTGCCACACCCGGAGCCGTTTGCGGTCTAAAAAAATCCCACTTCAACTGGGGATCGAACCATGGACCACCGAGCTAGGAAGCCAGGCACTAACCATTGCGCTACCGTGGCTCCCAAAAAAAAGTATAATAAAGTAAATAATTTAAAAAAATAAAATAAAATAACATTATTCTGCTGCAAATCCCTTGAACCATTTTTGCGTAACCTCGTGGGGTGCGGACACCACACCATGGGAACCACTGATCCTTTCATTGCTTCTTGTGATCTTATTGGTCGTCACCACCTGTCAGGACATCCATTTTCCAATAAAAGCTATTTTAAATGTTGCATATTTCACAAACCCCCACCCCCCAGCTACAACACGTTTGCAATTGAAAAGAAGAGGAAGTTCCTATTCACAGGGTATTAAAGTCATTTGCATTTACTGTCCTCTATTCCATAAAACATGCAGGCTGTAATAAAATAGCAGGGTGTGACAAGATTCGTCTGCAGTAGTTGTGTTTCTTTTAGCAAGGTCATCCATCGCCACTTAAGGTTGGCTGAACTATGTATTTCCACTGCCAAGAATGTTGGTCCTGCGCCCGATGAGAAAGTAACCAATAACTGAAGACGTTTTTCAATAGACTAGCAAGTCGCGGAGACAAGAAATGGGCAGTTAGGTGCAGGTGTAGTAATACCCCAGTGGGGAATACAAAATATTGATAGTGTAACTTTAGGTGATTCAATTTTTACAGCGGAAATGGTAGCAATATTTAAAAGTTTAGAATTAATTGCAGATAATCCGCCAGAGGAAGTTACAATATTTACAGATTCACTATCTTAATTACACGCACTGGAACACCAACGTAAATGCAACCGGCCAGACATCAAGGAAAAAATTATTTCAATCAGTGCACAATTACTGAACAGAGGCTGAAGTGTGACGCTAGGGTGGGTTCCAGCACATATTGATATAGCTGGAAACGAGTTAGCAGACCAGACGGCTAAACATGGAAGAATAAGTAAAAACAACGTAAGGGCAGGGCTTGGAAAATCGAAGATCAAGAGTCATGTGAAGCTAAATATAAACGAGGAATGGAAGGAAAGTAGTAAAAGCAGACACGCGTTCAAGCTTCTAAAACAACCAACTAGGATGTGCCCTTAAACGCTAAATTGTGGCGTCTCCGTGTAGGTGCAGCATCCTTTATGATAGAGGAACCACACTGCCAAAAATGTCAGGAAGAAAATGATATAGATCACTACCTGATACACTGTAAAAAATACGATCAACAGAGGCATGCATTGAACATGTACTCGGTGTTTCAAAATTATGTATGCATACTTTAAAAATGTATATTTCAGGAACAACATATACAATTTTGATTTTCTTTATCAAATTTTAAAACTAAGAGATAAGACAATTTTTACAATGAACTAATTTTGTTTTATTTTTCACATACATGATAAATGACGGAGAAATCACAATATAGATATTATAGGGGATAGGGTGCTTAGTATAGATGCCCCCGGAGAAGCCCAATGCATATTAAAACGGTGTATACACAAAACAAAGAAAAACATATAAAGTTAAACATACAACTCTCCGGAAGAACTTATGGGGGTTGGGAGGCTAAGAAAATGATAACATGGCAAAAGTCGAAAAGGGAAAAAAAAAACCATAAGAGAGGACCGTGCTCGTGCACTCACTCAAGCATCCCATAGAGGGGTAAAGACATTGAGAAAAAAGGACACAGTGACGAAGGGAAGAATTGATTACACAAATCAGTCAGAAAAAAATTACCAGGAATGGTAGAAATATGAAAGATTATAGCGAATGACAGTCAATTAGTGTCCAAAGGATCGACATTGCAAGCACTGTGCTGGGCTTTGGGACGGACACAAGGGTCAAGGTTCTGTACAACCAGCTGTCTCCCTGGTCACTCATCGGGTGCTGGAGGCCTCTAAATCCCAGCACCTGGATGTCGCCAACTCTGATACACAGGATTCGAGATGCCTGAAATCCTCCTATCCTGGGACACCCCATCTCATGTACACTGGTAGAGGATACCAAATGTCCTCTCCACGTACTCATAATAACATCGACAATATTAGTAAAAATTACTACAATAGTAATACTATTTTTTTTTAAACAAATCAGACCAATAATAATTAATAAACAACACCTAACACACCATTTAAAAAAAAATACTACCGACTACTCATAATATAAGAAAAACAATAAAGTAACAAAAAAAAAAAAAAACTTCAAAACAACAAATTATCAAAATCCATAATTCTCGCCGTTTGTACGTCGGTCACATCTAAGGCATGCAACTGTGGTTGAAAGTTAGACATTAATTTTATTGTTTACCTTATATGTACTCTCCCGAAAATAGTAACACTCAACGAAGATAAGTCGATGTAGAACCCAGTTTCATTCCGGAAACGGATTTAACTCATCCTTTTGTTAAAAACAACCTTAAAATGTAAGTTTTTGATTGTTTCTTCAATGCCACCGCATTTGCTGAAATTAAAGGTTGCTGCATTTATCATGCTATTGCGAAATCTAAACGACAAAAAACGGACTATTGAATGGCACGCGTTTGGTCATAAAAGTCTTGCATCGGAATTCGATTGATGCAGAAATTATCAAGGGCAGTAATAAGGGAGAACGAGTCTTAATTCGTCGCATTGACTTAGAACCGATCGAGCGCAGTTTGCCATTTAGGATGCGATGTCGTCAATTCCCAGTGATTTTAGCATTTGCAATGACGATCAATAAGGCGCAAGGACAATCCTTTGATCACGTAGGAGTTTTCCTTCCTGGACCTGTTTTCGGACACGGCCAGCTCTATGTCGCCCTCACCCGAGGAACAAATCATGAAAACTTGAAAGTTTTTGTTAAAAACACTTTTTTATCAGGGAACATTCTTTGAAATAAATCCACGCACTTTCACAAAAAATGTTGTCATCAAAGAACTTTTATATTGAATTAAAAAATATTTTAAAAATATATTACAGTTTTTGAATTACTTTCCATCATTATGGACGGGTTATTGCTAGAAAGATAAATAATTGACATCATCCGTAGAAATTAATTGCAATGGAAAATAGGAATTTAAACATAACACAAAACTGAAAATAAAATGACATTAAATACCCAAATTATAACCGACAATTAGGTTGAACAGGGTAGGCCAAGATGGTGGACGAGCGGAGGCAATAAAGTTCAACTGACACTAGCTCGTTCTCCTTCCATCACCTTTTACAAAAATGACGGCGAGCTATTAGAGATAATTTAAGATTCGTAAAGTTTAACGATAAATAGTGCGAATACTTCTTCTACTACTACTATTACTACAACTACTACTGCTATTACTAATACTACTACTTCTACTGCTGCAATTCTACTAGTACTACTACAAATAATAATACATCTGCTGTTGCTGCTACTACTGATGTTGCTGCTCCTGGTAATACTACAAGTACTACTAAAATACTATTACTGCTACTACAATACTACTCCTGCTGCTGCTACTACAGATACTGCTACTAATAATGCTACTTTTACTGCTGCTACATATACTACTACTACTAATGATGCTGCTACTACAGCTACTACTATTAATGATGCTACCACTACTACTACTGCCAATACAGATACTACTACTACTACTACTACTACAAATACTATTACTACTACTACCACTGCTGCTACTACTCTTACTGCTACAACCACCACTCCGTTTCGGAAGTTGTCGATCATACTTACTTAGTCGTTCCCCTTCTACCCTGAGGTTGTCGATCATACCTCTCTAAATTGATTTATTCAACCCTTGTTAAGCTGTATTATTTTGCTAGTTTAAGAGTGCTTTCCATTCCCGCTTTTCCCCTTTTCAATATCAGCAATATAATGAGCAATCCTTCTATAGCACCTTTATTCACACGCAATTATCCTTCATTCACTCGCTCCTTTTCTTCTTCATTCACAGACTTTTTCAGCAGTTCATCCAATCGCATTCTAGTAAGAGTTTGTCTTGAGTCATAGCATTTATAGTTTGTTGCTCTTAAAGGAAGGTTGCAAGTCCGCCTACATTATACAAATGTTGCAGCATTGAATATTCATCTCGCTGCTTGAATCCTTGTCTACCGTGTACATTTCTCTTCAGCGTCATCTCTTGTCGGCTTTTTTAAACGTCTTTCTTGGTATAGTAATTGGAGAAGTTAGTTCAAGTGTTTGACCGAATTCCTATGCGTGCGCTTTTAGATTTTCTCAGCGTACACTCGAGTTAATAAAAGCTGGAATTTGTTTTCCTTAAACGTTTGTTGGGGGGTTGGGGTCTACAGTAAACATAGGCCTACACCCCAAATCACTATTAACCCTACTTTATTTAAGATTAAGAATACGGCACTATTAGTGGCTCTTATCGCGTGACACAACAGGAAACTTGATATTGAGAACACAGTACTAAAGTGCACTGCCAAAGCATAGGTCTGTGATGCGGGAACTTCTGATGCTGTCACGCTGTTTTTAATGCATTTATATAAATGATCACTTTCTTTTCTCTGCTGCTTTCGTGCGTCTGTCCCTAAAGAAGAAGTTTTAATAGTAACGTACGCCGCATTTTTCGACACAGTAAGACCTAGAAGAACTACTGCACCCTAAGCATGTCATTCAAAGCAACTAATTAAGGCTGGCAATCTTATCTTATAAAACGAATTGTTACAGAACCCACCGCTGCTAAAGCATGTCGATGCTTTGCGCAAGCGTCCTGCAAGGAGACCAGTTGCAGTTAAGGCTTCATGCTACATAGGGATCGAAAACGAAAAAATGATGATGATGACTTAGATCCCTTGTGTCTACTCACTCTACCATGTATCGTTATCTTACTGCAGCCAGCTTCGTCTTCTCCCCCCCCCCCCCTTTTTTTTGGGGTTGCATTTTACACGCGGGAAGAGCGTGGGATAATTCCAGAATGGGTAGTGGCTCAGGGCGTGGCTGTGCGTGCGTTGTATTCTACTTACATATTGTAACGCTCGCGCAACAAGGCATCTCATCCATCTATCGGGGACACATCTGGAAAGGGAAATAAGGTCTTCGGACTTTCCCTAGATCCGTGTTCGTATTTCAGTTCTGCTTGTCTGTGCGCGGGAAGCTATGCGCATTAATATGCGCGGTTGAAACCGTTTTCGTTCTGTGTCACACAGATTGCAGGCATATTGTATTTCCCGCCTTTTCACGTGCACGTGCATGAAATCGACAGTTTCTTGTCGTCTGCACTATAGCTCGTTCTTTGTTTAGTTTAAAACAAAATTAAAAAGAAAAAACAAGCTAGAAATGTTTGCAACTGTACGATTTGGTTCAGAGACGTTTGTTGGGGGGAAACTTGTATTTGAACTTTATTTTGTGTCGCTGACTAAGGGGGAAGAAGATTCAGGGATTTCTGGGGAAAGCTGAAGTTCAGGAAGTAGAATTGTGTTCTGCTGCTTTCAGTTGGTAATGTTCCTTTTGATAACACCAGAAATACCATAGTCCTATTATTGTATGTGAAACAATCACTATTCATTTCTGGTTTGCTCCTTATATAGCACAAGACAACAGGAGGCGAGACGCTTGGGAGTCATGACCCAAGTGGGCCCGCTCCCCCTTAGAGTGTAAAGGAGTATATCGGGCCGAAACACTTGTCGGACGGGGGGGGGGGGGCTCCTTCTGATGATCAGATTGCTTCTTGTTGTATCGCTCTGTGAAGAGTTTCCTATCATGGATCCACTACAAATAGGTTATCCTCCATTTGCCAAACGTTTACAAAGGTAGTCCCACAGCAGATACAGCCGTAGGGTTGTGAAGGGTTAGAGATTTCACCATACTAGGTCAGAAGTATCAGGAAATTGGTGCAACTGATCTCTGCACCTGCGGTACCAGCCCGATGACAGTCGAACACCTGCTGCAGTACTGCCCAACCTACAGTAATAAACGGAGTAGCATATGGCAACAACCCACTTCTGTCAACGAAAAACTGTTTGGAGATGTCGGGAACCTTGAGTTGACTACTGTCTTTATTAGAGTCATAAATGTGGAAGTTTGAAGGCGAACGAGGAAGAAGAAGAAGTATCAGGTGGGGGGATGTGATTGGTTCTCTTCTTCTCTGCCATTGCCTTCCCTAACTCAAAAGCAGAGTCAGGCACCCATTTTCTCAGCTTGACAGATTGGAGCGTGACATGACTGTTTGAATCCGATGGAATTTTCTCGAGAAGTAAGTGCTGTATCCATTCTGCCACTCCACGCTCTCTTGTTGTCAGTATTTTTCTATTCACTTTTCACGTAACTGGTGTCCCGGGGGGAGGGGGTGGTGGGGTTGTTCTTCGTTTTCGTACACTCTCAGACGTCTACTTGAATATTTGTACAGAGTGCAGTAGTCACCCTGAAGCTGTGTGTATCTCCATAGAGTCTTTCCAGGAATGGCGCTGGTAACGGCCATATGTACTGTCTGTGTTCCTCTTATGTTGGACATCTTTGAAGCAGATGTTGAGCAGTCACGTTATCTCATTCACGGCATCCCCACATTTGAAGGAGCGGGCGTGGCATGTGATAATTTGTAGTAATCTACTGAGTAAGTCACTTGTCAAAACATGACGGGCAACAATTATTCTGCACTCTTTCTGTTGCATGTCCTGACGACGGCACTAATTTCCCTGTGGCTTTTAACGGGTCATTCATTTCTATTTTCCAGCAGAAGTAAATCAATGATACGCAAAGACTATGATGAGCAATGATGCTATTCTCTTGTTAAATATATGATGTAGGTACTTATTCATTATATGATGTAGGTACTTATTCATTATATGATGTAGGTACTTATTCAATATATGATGTAGGTACTTATTCATTATATGATGTGGGTACTTATTCATTATATGATGTGGGTACTTATTCAATATATGACCTAGGTACTTATTCAATATATGATGTAGGTACTTATTCATTATATGATGTAGGTACTTATTCAATATATGATGTAGGTACTTATTCATTATATGATGTAGGTACTTATTCATTATATGATGTAGGTACTTATTCAATATATGATGTAGGTACTTATTCATTATATGATGTAGGTACTTATTCATTATATGATGTGGGTACTTATTCAATATATGATGTGGGTACTTATTCAATATATGATGTAGGTACTTATTCAATATATGATGTAGATACTTATTCATTATATGATGTAGGTACTTATTCATTATATGATGTAGGTACTTATTCAATATATGACGTAGGTACTTATTCAATATATGATGTGGGTACTTATTCAATATATGACGTAGGTACTTATTCAATATATGACGTAGGTACTTATTCAATATATGATGTAGGTACTTATTCATACTTACACACATGAAATATGCTTAATTTAAAATGGTTAAATTTCTAGATATTGTGTCAAAATAACAAGCATAAATATTTCTGAAATAAAATTTCATATACAGATTGGAAGATTAAATACGCGTTATTTCAATCAGCGTGCAGTTTAGTTTTCACGCCACAACTGTTCTTTTCCGTAAAAGTTTGCAAGTGTGGTGTGAAATTGTGGGGAAATAGAGAAATACCGCAAAGACAATTTGTATATAAGGACATTTTCCATAGTGACGAATGAGTCGTTATCACTGCTAATTTCCTTTAACGTATTAGGACATTTTGAGCAGAAGCAGTTGTCTATATCTCCGCGCGAGAGAGGAAGATCCAGAGAATGACAGAGAGGAGGAGAGAAAGCGAGAGAATGTGTGTAATGTAGAGACGCTAGCTGCATTTCTTAATAGTGGGCCTGTTTATTTTATCTGACGCCGCTGTGTTTCTTACATGGGCTAGTTTGTTCCAGTCAGTGTTCGGGTGCGCACCCAAGCGTGGACTGTAATGCTGGATCAGGCACTTCTTAGACGGGTCATGTGATATATATGTTGTTCCAGTCTTGCTGCGATTTATGTTTACACTTGCTAGAAGATATGAAATCTTGTCCTGCCACAGTTTTTGTGATGTATGTTCAGGGCCGGATTAAGCTAGTGTGGGGCCTGTAGCATATGTTAAGAAAGGGGCCCTATATTTAAAAAAAAACAATAAAACAACACAAACATATTTGAACACATACATTTTTAATTTGCATAGTAATTATCATTATCAATTAATTCGTGCTTGTAATCCTATAACCTTGCCACTCATGTTGCTGGCGTTGTCATAACTTTGACCACGGCAGTCTTTAATATCAATGTCATTTGTCTTTAAAAAATTAAGTAGACTTTTAGTAAGCTGTTCAGCACTATGACCTTCCATATCCAAAACTGTCACAAATCTTTCAACTGGTCCAGATGGCAAAACATAGCGCAGAGTCAAAGTCAGCTGGTCCATATTAGATATATCTGGAGTAAAATCCAATGAAACGAAATAATACTTGTATTTCTTCACTTCACAGAGAATGTGATCCAGTATGCTGGATCCAATCAGATTGATGAATTCCTCACACGTTGTTTTAGATAGATATGATGTATGTCCAAATCCTTTGTTTGCATGAGTACTTATATGCTCTGCCAGAAAAGGGTCAAACTTGGCCAGTAATTCTAACAACCCTAAGTAATTCCCGTTATAAGGGTACCCAACAATTTCATCACTGCCACGAAATGAAAGGCCTCGTTCTGCTAAAAACTTCACAACTTCAATTATTCGCTCTAGAAGTTTGTGCCAATACTTTTATAGAATGTCCATTTGTTTCACAAGATGGGAATCGACACGTTCACCTTTGTTTTTACGCATCAACAGTGAAATTAAAGCTTGTCTATGTGAGGAGCTTTCTTCATGTCAACGCAATAGATTGCTTGCATTTTTCCAGTCATTAAACCCTTCCGCATTAAACTTTGATGAACATTCTGAACTCATAAGCTTGCTTGGGAAACAGAATAGGCGCCCTTTACTTTCTGAATAGCATAACCATTTTCTTGCATGTTGCTTGTTTGTAAGTTTATGAATATGTTTAAAATAAGACTTCTGACAGTATCGGGTTTTCTTTTCAGTGTCATACAATCGCACGGATGAAGAGAAGGCATTATCAACATGTTGACATTTTTCACTTCCCTTGGATATACAATATTCACGCTCACAGTCATCTATATTGTTCGGCCAGTCACCAATATCATTAGAGTACTTCTTCGTTTCACTTATTCTTTCACATTCAGACTCAGTGTATACTGGGTTTTGCTGTATGTTTTCTGCTGCACAGCCTGCACTAGTACTAGTTGTTCCTGTACTTCCAGCTTCAGCGGTTTGAGTACCACCACCATGAACATCAAAATATTCTGTCAGCTTACGTGTTTTTGATATCACAAGTTGATCTCTTATTTCTTTTTCTTCCTTCGCTTTACGTTTTTCACTTCCAGAAGCATAATTACGTCCAATATCTCTGTGTCTACTGCTCATTTTTTGAGTTTTCTAACCTTACAAATCAAGAAATTTTAATCAAGATCGAAAGAGAGTGCGAGCACGCCGTATACCTCAATTAAAACAGGAAGTTTCCGTTTCCTAAATTCTAGTTTTTATTGTTAATGCAAATTCATTTCACAAAGAACGAAACAAAATTAGAGGGGCAGTCGCATAGAGCCAAAAAAGTGGCTTCCGTCCAAACGTGACCAAATTTTCAACGCCACTTAAATGGCTTCCGTCCGCAAACAGTTAAGATTAAAATAATGAAGAGTCACACTAAGTCACCCTCTTATGCTCTTTCTCTCACAATTTCGTGACACCAAATGAAAAGGCGCTAAAGATGGCATAAATCACAAGATCATTGGTTTAACGCTCGTATTTTTTTTTCTTCTCTCTAACCAGCGGCACTCGAGCTTTCCAGCTCTTTTGGCCCAATGACATGTCATTGCGAGGCTGGGGGGTCAGTGGACTTTCCTTCCAACCCGGTCAGGAGCTTCGCTCCTTCCCATCAACGCTCGTATTAGAAGATGACCAAAAAATTATGTACATATTTATTGGCGCGGGGCCCGTAGCATATGCTACTTGTGCTACTACGTTAATCCGGCTCTGTGTATGTTACGAACTGTTATGAAGTCGGGATTATTTCTTTCTCGTTGAATCGGAAGACAGTATATCTATCTATCTATCTATCTATCTATCTATCTATCTATCTATCCATCTATCTATCTATCTATCTATCTATCTATCTATCTATCTATCTATCTATCTATCTATCTGTCTGTCTGTCTGTCTGTCTGTCTGTCTGTCTGTCTGTCTGTCTGTCTGTCTGTCTGTCTGTCTGTCTGTCTGTCTGTCTCTCTGTCTGTCTGTCTGTCTGTCTGCCTGTCTGCCTGCCTGCCTGCCTGCCTGCCTGCCTGCCTGCCTGTCCGTCCGGAAATCCGACTCTTCCCGCATGTCTCGTCAGGAGAACCGTCTCCGGCTCTTCCCGTATATCTCGTGAGATAAAACCTCTGTGGATGGGAAGGAGCGGGGAGCCGCGCTGGTGTAATGGCTACGGCGTTGTACTGGCGACCAGGTGTTCATGGTTCAAACCCGGGCGTCAGCGTTTGAAGAAATGTTTACGGCCGGAAATTTGACTGAATAACCTGAACGGCTCCTGTGATAAACCCTCTGTGGATGGGAAGGAGCGAAGCTCCTGACCGGATTGGAAGGAAAGTCATCAGGTTCCCCAGCCTTGCAATGACATGTCATTGGGCCGAAGGGCTGAAAGCCCAAGTGCCGCTGGTTAAGGGGGGAAAAAAATGGGAAGGAGCGAAGTTCCTGACCGGGTTGGAAGGAAAGTTCACAGGCTCCCCAGCCTCGCAATGACATGCCATTGGGCCGAAGGGCTGAAAGCCCAAGTGCCGCTGGTTAAAAATAAAAGGACAACTGTCTCCGGCTCTACCCGGATATCTCGTCAGGAGAACTGTCTCCGGCTCTTTCTGTATATCTCGTCAGAAGAACTGTCACCGGCTCCTGTGGTATATCTCGCCAGGAGAACTGTTTCCAGTTCGTCTCGTATATCTCGTCAGGAGAACTGCCTGTTGACGATAGCTCTGTGTTAAACTCTGTAGTTGTTAACTCATACTGGCTACTAGTTGTTAAATCACGCTTTATTTGTTAAATGCCGTGAATGTCCACCAGTTGATAAATGTAGATGTTGGGACTGGTGTAGTAAAGTGTAACGATTGTCAACTCATTAAACCCAGCACAGTTTCGGTCATACAGGTCATCTTGTCCTGGAACGTGATGAGGCTCCGACAAGAATGTGAGTGTAGACAATGAGTGTGTATATGAATGTCAGAACGCGAATGGTAGAATGATTCGATAGAGTTGACAGGTTGGTAGTACATCACTCATACTCACACTGTTCGAATTCAAGAAGTACTGGAACTACGGTGGTCTTTTTATAACATTTAATGAGACGCACACTTGGACAGTACGTGTATGGTTACAGGAACAAATGTCGACATACACAGCATAATGTTGATCACAGGAATATCATCTTAAGTTAGCATTCATGCTTGGCAAATATCATAATGGAGCATTCGTAAATAAGCATTCAGAGTTCCATCATGTAAATCATCTGGCTTTACTGACTGGGCACGTCAGACCATAACCAATATATAGGAAGGCTCCTAGACCTAATCTCGTCTAGCGAATATCCCTTCACGTAAAGTTCAATATATATATTTTCCATAAAGATATAGGAATCCCAGACATGGGTTCTCACATGTAGCAGTGATCTCTTGGTTCATCGAGCGATAGTACAGGCATCCCTTTTTCTCACTCGATAAATACAAAGTATATGGATCTCAACATGGCTGTGCTTCTCTCGTGAGCTTCACTCACTATTGGATACAGACCAAAATTGGTCATTCGTTAAATGTCCTCATTTCTTCATAGCTTCTATCATAGAGGTAATTGAATAATATCATATAATCTAGTGCTGATACATAGGAATGTCATCTTCCTTTGAATAAATATTCTTTTCAAAAGTACCACTGTGCATCTGCTTATCGACAACGATGGCGAAGCCCAAGTTCATAATAAATTGTGGTTTTACCTTTCTATGCGAAATATAACTTTGCCATTCCTTGGCAAAAGAGAATAAACACTGGGGTAAAGTACATACAACATGTCTAAATGACTATCACTTTTCCCCATCTACTTATAGATCACTTTTTCGGCGATAGGCCGGCTACAACAAAATTCGACATCCCGACAGGATGACAGCCATGAATCACACCCCCTGCTAGCGATACTTCCGCTGCATAGCCTTTGACCTTTTCTAGCGACAACCAACATAGTTCGACTTAGAAATGTAAAGATATCCATATATAAGACAGACTCGTCCTACTCATACAAACACTACGTATAAATTCAGGCCATAGATATACTGAAGCAAGAACAATCTATTCCTACCCAGCCAAAGAATAAATCGCAGTAGGCCTAAATTCGTCCGCGGAGTCCGATCGAAGATGACGGAACTCCTTTCAAGGGAAGTAACTCAAAAATGACTTCTCCTTAAGCACTTAAAAAGGAAATACTTTGTTTACAAAATATTTGCGAACATAATAAGTATATAAATGTATTATATTGCAAGATAGTAAAAATTGCACTTTACAGTGCTGCTTTTTAGTCCTAGGGATAGAGATGTTAAGTATCTTAGTGATATTATGGTCTTCTGTCTTCAAGAAACCGTGACCTACTCGATGGCCTAAGAAAGCAATTTCGCTAAAGCCAATACAAGCTTTGGATGGTTTTGCTGTCAGGTTATACTCACGCAGAGTTGATAATAATTCAACTAACCCTGAATAGTGATCTTCCCAAGTATCGCTGAAAAGACAGATGTCGTCTAGATAAGCAATGACATCTGACCGATACGATAGGATTCGACGCATCATGCGTACAAATGTAGCTGGTGCGTTCATAAGGCCGAAAGGCATAAAATTCCATTGGAAAAGGCCTCTGGGAGTAGAGAAAGCGGTAAGAGGTTTGGCGCGTTCGGATAATGGAACTTGCCAATATCCTTTAGACAAATCAAGTTTAGTGAAAAAATGCGATTTAGAAAGACGAGTAAGTAGCTCTTCTAGTAAAGGCATAGGTTCAGCATCGAACTTCGTAACTTGATTCAATTTGCGATAGTCAACGCAAAGACGTATGTTATTGTCTTTTTTTCGAACAATAACCATCGGCGAAGAATATGCAGAAGTGGATGGTTCGATTATTTGTAAATCTATCATTTCATCCAACTCCTTTTCAACCTGTGTTTGGAAATGTATAGGGATAGGATAAGGTCTAACCCTAATTGGAGTATGTTCAGTTAGAACAATGTCATGCTCAATGACATGAGTTTGCCCAGGGATGTCAGTGAGGACATCCTGAAATGTTTGTAACATAGAAGAAACTTGTCGCCGTTCTCCTAGAGACAAATCAGGAGAAACAGTAACGTCTTTCCATGATTCACTAGAATGAAGTGGGATCATTGGAAGCGGAAGATTAACATCCGAAAAACTTGTTTCCTCATCCTGTATTACAGACAGTGATGAGTAATGACCATGTTTGACATGAGAATCGTCCGTTGCCTGGAAAATAGGCTGTAGATAGTCAGGACGTTCATGGAACTCCGTAAGCATATTGATGTGGAAGGTTTTATGCTTCCCGTTAATATCGACGATGTAGTCAACATCTGAAATTTTCGATATTATATCGTACGGACCTTTCCAACTAATAAGGAGTCTATTTTCACGACAAGGTAGCAAAACAAATGCTTTGTCACCAGGACAAAGTTGTCGTAAAGTTCTCTTCTTATTAGCAAATTGTCTTGCCTTCTGCTTAGCAAATTCAGAAGAGGACGTTGCCAATTTGCATGCTTCGATAATCTTCTGTCTCAGCGCGATGACATACTCGTAAGAAGATTTTGTGTCATCGTCAATATTGTCAGCTGTTATAAGATCATGCAGCAAAGACATTGGGCCGCGCGGTCGCGCGCCAAAGACAAGTTCAAAGGGAGAAAACCCTGTATGTTCATTGGGAACCTCTCTGTACGCGAAGAGAGCCGCGGGTAAAACCCTATCCCAATCTTGAGGATGATCCTCAGTTATCTTCCCTAATAAGTTCTTAAGTGTTCTATTTAGTCGCTCGACCATCCCATTGGACATAGGATGATAGATGCTACTCAAAGATCTCTCTATCTGTAGAGTAGACATTACTTGAGACATGGTATCCGATATCAGTTGGGTGCCATGATCTGATAATATTTCTCCGGGGAATCCCAGCCGAGAAAATATAAGCCAAAGAGCATCTGCAATGTCAGCGGTAGTAATGCTCTTTAGAGGGATAGCCTCTGGCCAACGTGTGCACATGTCTACACACGTTAAGATAAACTGATGTCCTCTAGCAGATTTGATCTTGAATGGACCAATGATGTCTATCGCCATTTTCTGGAATGGACGAATAGGAATATCTGCAGCCTGAATAGGCGCAGCATGACGAGGACCTTTGGATTTGACTTCTTGACATACTTTACAGGATCGACAATAGATCCGTATGTCCTTGTTCACAAAAGGCCAAAAGAAAGCCGCAAGAACTCTTGACTTTGTACGGGAAAAACCCATGTGACCAGCACACTGAGAGTCGTGTGCATGTTGTAAGATCTTAACTCTCAAATTCTTGGGTACAAGAATCTGAGAATGACTTGACTTAGTGGAGTCTTGCACCATACGTACAAGTACGCCATTCTTCATTGTAATCCAAGATTTACAATTTGAATCTTTATTCGGATCACCTTTCGTTACAAGAGTGAAGAATTTCTTAAGAGTCGGATCTTCTTCTTGTTGTTTTATAAACGAGTCACGAGAAATTACCAAGGGATCATCTTGGTTATGCACTTCATTATCTTCAACAGATGAAGTTTCAGGCATATTGAGAGCTTGAGCTCTAGTGACTACTGCATTAGCAGATTGCATATTTTGATTTTCCCAAACGGAAATTTGCTCCGGAGTGCATTCTTTGACTCCGTGAATGCGACCGATGATAAGATCAGCGATCGGATTCGGCAAAAGACATGCGTGTACATCTCCTGTGAAGAAAGGAGTAGCAATCCTAATGATAGTGGTAGAGTATTTCTCTATGGTGCCGCCAAATGTTACGCATTTGACTACTTTGCCTGTAGAATGAGAAGGATCTATGAGTGACTGCCTAACCCCAATAGTTGTGCATCCAGAATCAAAAAGTACTGAGACTGGATTGTCATTTACTAAACCTTTGTGTAAGACAAGAGAACCTCTCCCATCATGCGCGATTGACGCAGGAAGAGCGGGAAGAGGATGCCCATAGCTTAAAGTAGACACTGTGGTTGGCTCAAATAATGTTTTGCATTGGGGGCACTGAGATGCTCTCCCAAAATCAAAAGCGGCACATGCCATATTATTAGAGTCATCATTATCTTTATTTTGTTTATAGGCTTCGTGGGACTCTTGCTGTGCAGAGTTCGCCTGGTAATGAGCTTTATGTTTTTTGAATTGTGCTCTACCTCTGTTATTATTGCCTCTGTACTTATCATTGTTTCCACTATTATAACCCCTACTCGGGTTTGAATCATAGCTCCTTTGGTTACTATCATCATATTCATTATAATGAGTATCTCGGTAATTATGATCTTGTTGTCTCCATGAAGGAAAACTTGGATAGTTTCTAGAATGACTTCCTTTGCGAAAGTTCCTGTAATTATGACCACCCCTGAATCGAGGGCTGTCAGCTCTTCTCCAGGTATTCGAAGAAGAACCCTGAAATGATTGGTTACCTTGGTTCTGATAACTGTAATAGTTACCTTTTTTATTAAACCTATTTTGAGGTCCGTGGAATTTGTGAGAGTGATTAGGGTTGTATGGTGTTGCAGAAGCAACTGGCATACCTTCTTTAACCTTACTGTTGCTAATAGCTACGTCCGGATGTGCAGTGACGTATTGGGTACAATACTGTTCCATTTCTTTTAGAGACTTAGGTTTACGCTCATGTAAGAATTCGAGGAAAGGTTTATTTATACTTGACATAATCTTGTCTCTGAGTATCAAGTCCATAAGGGCTTCATAAGTTTTTTCTGTTTTGGATAGCTCAATCCAACGATCAAATGTAAGACGTGTCCTTGCAATGAATTCTGAGAATTCTACACCTGCCTCAGGCACAATCGTCTTAAACAACTTCCGATAACCCTCTTCAGACAACTGATACTTCTTTAATAAGGCTGCCCTAATAACATCATAGTTATCTTTGTCAGCCTCTTCAACCAAACTTAAACTAGTGAGAGAATCACCTTTCAGATTTTCTGATAACTGGTTAGCATATTGTGATTTGTCCACATTATGGGCTCGACACGAGCGTTCAAATCTATTTAGCCAGAATGTTATGTCATCACTGGAAGGGTTGAACGCTGGTACCTTGACCTTGTAAGTAAAGGGTTTACCATTACCACCAGATGCTTGATTACCATCACTTATGTTTGTTAACTTTAACTTTTCTAACTCAAATGCTAAAAGTTCTTTTTGGTGTTCATGTTCTCTTATTGCTTTTTTCTCTTGAGCTTCAGCTTGTAATTTTCTCTCTTCTGCAGCAGCTTGTAATTTTTTCTCTTCAGCAGCAGCCTCATCTTTTCTTTTCTCTTTTCCATTTCCATCTGGAATCTTTTTTCATCAGTCTGTATCTGCAATTTCTTTTGTTCATCCTCTCTTTGTAATTTTTTTTCCTCAGCTGCTAATTTCTTTTCTTCAATCAATGCTTTTCTTTCTTCAGCAGCAGCAGCAAGTTTTCTCTCTTCTGCAGCTAATGCTTTGTCATATTGAGCAACTGCCCATTCTTCTAATTGCTGACCAGTCTTATCAAGAACCTTGCCTTGTGTGATAAAATAATCTAATGTAGACATCTTGTCTAATAAGATCAGTAATTTGCAAAAGTAAATAAATTCACTTTCTTAGTTTTAATCAAAGACCTTGTATGATAACTTTGTAACCTGTGGAAAATAGTACTTAACTATCCCAATCACTGTGGGAAACAAGCCTTACAAAGGTCTTGTATAAATCCTTATATAATAACAGCTATAAGTTGCTGGTTCACTCTATAATATAAGTGCAGTGCACCAGAAATAGTGTTTTATAACATCAACTGTGTACCTTTAGTAATAGCAATTAACTATCAGTTGATTCTTGTACATCAATTTATATGATCAACTATATTTAAAATAGTGTATGTCGATCAGGCACAAAACAAAACAGTTATACAGGAGAACATGAAAACATTTGCGGAGATGAAATAAATCAAATGGGAAAAACAATAAAAGATAAACCGCAAGAGGATAACAAATACAAATAACGCCACAGTATATAAATATAAATTGAGAATAGAACTGAAAGATAGAATAGGGTAGACCAACAAATTACAAACAAATCAAAACAAACTAAAGAACAGAGGAATATTACAAAAAAACAACAATGAGTACAGTCTTCACAGCTAACACTAATAGCAACAGCTGTCGCAGCAAATTTTCAATCAAGAAAATTGCACCTATAGAAACGCACACAACAGACCCTCTATTACGTGGGATACTCTGTTGTGTGACACCGCCCAACCAAAACAACAACCCGCTGGATACAAACAAATATCACATATAAATATTTAAACATAAATACATAAATGCATAAATAGTATGGCAATATGATGTAAATAGAGTGTTGCAGAAAGAATGTGTTGTAAAGAAGGCTCAGTTACACTGCCTAATAGTACAGTACTGTGGTACTTTATTAAACAAATACTTCTGGTCTAATTATTTTAAATTCAACACAGAAATAGAAGCTCCATCGTTGATGTGAATGATAACAATCGATGTAGGACTTCTCAGTTCAATAACATTTCCTTTCGCAAACACTGTCAAATATTCTCCAGTCCTGATGTGTAATGTTCTATGTTTCAACCAAGCTTGCTGTGTAACACTGTCAGTTGTATGGCAAATGTCCAACGAACCAAATGTCAACAAACGCTGACCTAGTTACTGCATACTCTCGACAGGACAGGTCACGCTGACATCACTGTAGAGTTGTACTGTTGATGTATTTGTGTGTCGTAACAGACCCCAAGGAATGTCTGGTCTCAGTAGTTTACTTCTCAATATGGTCACTGTGCAGGTTGACCCAGGAAGCTGGCACACCAGTTGTTAAACTCTGTAGTTGTTAACTCATACTGACTACTAGTTGTTAAATCACGCTTTATTTGTTAAATTGCCGTGAATGTCCACCAGTTGATAAATGTAGATGTTGGGACTGGTGTAGTAAAGTGTAACGATTGTCAACTCATTAAACCCAGCACAGTTTCGGTCATACAGGTCATCTTGTCCTGGAACGTGATGAGGCTCCGACAAGAATGTGAGTGTAGACAATGAGTGTGTATATGAATGTCAGAACGCGAATGGTAGAATGATTCGATAGAGTTGACAGGTTGGTAGTACATCACTCATACTCACACTGTTCGAATTCAAGAAGTACTGGAACTACGGTGGTCTTTTTATAACATTTAATGAGACGCACACTTGGACAGTACGTGTATGGTTACAGGAACAAATGTCGACATACACAGCATAATGTTGATCACAGGAATATCATCTTAAGTTAGCATTCATGCTTGGCAAATATCATAATGGAGCATTCGTAAATAAGCATTCAGAGTTCCATCATGTAAATCATCTGGCTTTACTGACTGGGCACGTCAGACCATAACCAATATATAGGAAGGCTCCTAGACCTAATCTCGTCTAGCGAATATCCCTTCACGTAAAGTTCAATATATATATTTTCCATAAAGATATAGGAATCCTGATGCGTGATGCCATATGATGATGGATGGTATCCGCATGTCTGGTTTTGTGTAGTGTGCAGATGTGTTTAGTCAAACAATGTTCATACAAAAATAACAGGGCAATCCACATAGGACGTCAGTAAACTCACGACGTATAAAGTCAATGATTCTTGTAACAGCCGTTGACGTTTTTCTTCATTATTTATTGTGGACGCCACAGTGACAAAATGGTTACGCGAATATGTAGGCACATCAAACAGTCATTATCACAGCAACATTCAATACAGCAATAGACGGTAGACAGCATTACAATGATGAGTCAGATGCATGTTATATTTCATAGTGCTGTAAATGTAGTCAGGTGAAAAACTCCATCCTTTTCTATAACAGCCAGGAGATAACCAGATGTATGAGATCAGTTCACTCTCCTTAGTCTGACTTCAGCAAGACAGACACGTCTGCCGAAGTATAAATAATGTCCTCAAAAATATCCTCTAGATAATAAAGGTTTTCCAAACCTAGTTCATTTAACAAAGTAGCAAGTAATGGTCCTTGGTACATGCATCAACCGATGCAGTACAATGCAGCGACATGTGAGCTGGGAAAAAAACATCTCGTGACGACGACTTTCGAAGACAGGCTATGAATCGAAATCGCTCACGACCCAAAATCGATAGAGTTAATGAAAAAAGTCAATTTACCTTGCTTTCAAGAAATACAGAAATATCACGCCTCCCGGCATGTGCAAATACACTAGAGGTATTATCCCGAATAAACGAAATATCCATAAGAGGACTACACATCCCTGACAGAACAAAAAATAGCGGAGATCCCCTCTTCAACGAGGCATCTCTTTCGCCATTCCAAATCGCTCACTCCACTAGTGGTGGGCGGAAACCGATCGACCAAAAAGCAAGACAAGTCATGCGCAGTCCAGCGCAAAATGACAACAGCTCAAAACTTAACTGCATTCGATACCAACGCGAGAAGACAAATGCTTACCGAGAAAAGTGACTATAAATTTCAAGCAGTTGTTGCCCTTGCGTTATAAAATAGATATTGTAAAAAACGATGTTGCGAGAATTTATCACGCAACAAATCCCAGACATGGGTTCTCACATGTAGCAGTGATCTCTTGGTTCATCGAGCGATAGTACAGGCATCCCTTTTTCTCACTCGATAAATACAAAGTATATGGATTTCAACATGGCTGTGCTTCTCTCGTGAGCTTCACTCACTATTGGATACAGACCAAAATTGGTCATTCGTTAAATGTCCTCATTTCTTCATAGCTTCTATCATAGAGGTAATTGAATAATATCATATAATCTAGTGCTGATACATAGGAATGTCACCTTCCTTTGAATAAATATTCTTTTCAAAAGTACCACTGTGCATCTGCTTATCGACAACGATGGCGAAGCCCAAGTTCATAATAAATTGTGGTTTTACCTTTCTATGCGAAATATAACTTTGCCATTCCTTGGCAAAAGAGAATAAACACTGGGGTAAAGTACATACAACATGTCTAAATGACTATCACTTTTCCCCATCTACTTATAGATCACTTTTTCGGCGATAGGCCGGCTACAACAAAATTCGACATCCCGACAGGATGACAGCCATGAATCACACCCCCTGCTAGCGATACTTCCGCTGCATAGCCTTTGACCTTTTCTAGCGACAACCAACATAGTTCGACTTAGAAATGTAAAGATATCCATATATAAGACAGACTCGTCCTACTCATACAAACACTACGTATAAATTCAGGCCATAGATATACTGAAGCAAGAACAATCTATTCCTACCCAGCCAAAGAATAAATCGCAGTAGGCCTAAATTCGTCCGCGGAGTCCGATCGAAGATGACGGAACTCCTTTCAAGGGAAGTAACTCAAAAATGACTTCTCCTTAAGCACTTAAAAAGGAAATACTTTGTTTACAAAATATTTGCGAACATAATAAGTATATAAATGTATTATATTGCAAGATAGTAAAAATTGCACTTTACACTCTGGCATTTTTTGTGTATCTGGTCAAGAGAACTGTCTGTTGATGTTAACTCCAGCTGTTCCCGTGTATCTCGTCAAGACAACTGTCTGTTAATGTTAACTCTGGCCCTTCCCATATATCTCGTAAAGGCAGCTGTCTGTTGATGTTAACTCTGGCCCTTCCCGCATATATCATCAAGATGAACTATCTGTTGGCGTCAACTCCGGCTCTTTCTGTATATCTCCTCAGGAGAACTGTCTGTTGATGTTAACTCCGGCTCTTTCTGTACATCTCGTCAGAAAAGGTGTCTGGTGATGTTAACTCCTGCTGATCCCGTATATCTCATCAGGAGAACTGCCTGTTCAAGTTAACTCCCCAGCTATTTCGGTATATCTTGTCAAGAGAACATTCAGTTTACGCTTCCTGATTTGCAAGGAGAGTACCCACCCAGTTCTGCGTTAACATCGATTCTAATTTCATAGTGGCCGTAGGGCATCCAAAACGGTTGCATCCGAGCATGCGTACCACCTTGTTCATGCACAGCTTTCTGTTGTGCTACCACCAGAAATTAACACATATTTACAAATAAAGGGTGGCAAAAAATAATGAAACATTAGTACAGCAGAACGTGTTATATTCGCTGCTTATTCTTTAAATATGAATAATAAATCATAGAAGGAAGCTTACTTCTATCTTTTATAAATTCAAAATTATGCAACACGTCGCTCCTTCTTTAAAAACGAAAATTCTTCAGAATAATGCACTTAACGCTTCCCTTGCACGCCTCCTGCGGGGACAAAAATAATAAACAACACTAAGCTGCATATTTCTTCTTCACCAATCCACCCTCAAAAGAGAACAACTTTTGAATTACACTTTATAACATTCCCTGCCTGGAAGGTCCGTTTAAGACTTACGCTACATAGCACCACCTCCTCCCCTCCCTTTCTGTACAAACTTAGCATCTTAATTTGTGAAAGTTCCGTGTGGACATACGGATCTGTGAGGTTATGGATATCTGCGCGCTCTATCACGAGCACGCCTACATCTACGATAAACAAGATGGCCGTGACTGAATGAATGCCTTCCGGGTAGAAGCTGCTATGTCAAACATGGAACTGTAAATGGCATCTTTATGAGTAGGGGATAACGACTGCTGAAAAGACATGTCGACAACTGAATTCATCAGGGCACGAAGCAGTATAATTTATAATAACTACGAGAATAAAACAACCGGGTGAAAAACACTTCCCTGTGTGAAATAAACTTCTTCGTTCGATTTTGTGCTTCTCAATTATTTTGGTTTACAGTAAAGGCCGTGGAATGGTAGAGCCGCAATAGAGCAGTGGTTAGTGCACTGGCTTCCTTGCTCGGTGGTCCATGGTTCGATCCCCAGTTGAGGTGGGATTTTTTAGACCGCAAACAGCTCCTGGGTCGACCCAGCCTCATGAATTGGGTACCAGAGCAACTCTGGGAAGGTTAAGGGTTTTTTTTTTTTAATTAAGAGTTATCCCTCGTTTTGAGGAGACGCGCCTCGTTCAGTGTAGACACACGGTCCGTCGGTTATATTACGGCGCATGTTCAAGTATAAAAGACCTTGTGATCTGGCTCCAATTTGCCGGTTTGAGCAGCCTTACCTTTGAGTGCCTTGACTGAATCATACAACTCGACAAGGGCTATTGCTTGAATGTTGACAGCAGAAACAGCGTTATCACTGAATTTTGAAGACAAAAAAACCTAGATATCGGCGACTTGAGCTATTTTGGGCGATTTGTTGGTACTTTTGGCGATATTTGGGCGAAATGTAGGTGGCGTTCTTCAACTAATGAAGGAAAGTGACACCTAGACGGGACCAGAAAAACCTAGATCTAGGGGAATGCACCTGGGATTGGCAACGCTGAGCAGAACGTTCTGATCCAACCTCACCGGTTAATGCGACCTGATACACCAAAGTCGATTAACGAGGCCTCGGGTACCACCCTTTTATCATGTTGCCGTAGAGCTGAGTTTGATCCACTTCTCGTCTATCTGCTGATTTGAATGAAGGCGTTGTAGGCCGCCCAATCTTTGCCGGTATCCGAGAGCTTGTCCGAGAAGGCTTAGGCACTTAGCTCATCATTTTATTGCGGACCTCCTTTCCTAATGGCCACCACCTGTGCAGATCAAGGTGGCGTTAAAGGTAGAGAGAATAGGGAAGCCCTTGTTTGTCTGTGCGGACGATTTTTAAATCGCTGCCGCATACATGGTCGTTAATTGATTATTACCAGACATCCACCTCCCACCATTTCTCTGTCCTGCAGTGTTTCTCAAAATGTGGTATACGCACCCCGGGCGTACACGAAAGGGATTCAGGGGTACACGCCAGATTTTTTAAAAAAAACCTTATCTTACTTTATTTTATTTATTTCTTTATTATTATTATTATTATTATGACGATGGAATCCATTTAACACCGCTGTCCTGTTGGACTGTTTGTTAATTTTTATTACTATTTACACTATTCCACCCCAAGTTATTGTTTCTATTTACATAGTATATGCTCCTGTCTAGTTCCCATGGGATCTCTGAAGAGACAAAGAAAGACCTGGACTGCTGTACCCTCAAGGTTATCGTGCCACGTGGCTAATATGAGGATGTGCACGGAGCTGGCAATCTGATCGTGTTAAACAGTGTTTCTCAAGCTGTGCGCCGCGGCACACTAGTGTGCAGTCGCGTCTGTTAAAGTGTGCCGTAACAATTTTGTAAATTTACTACATGAAGTATATTTTTAGTGATCATGTAAATTTAAAATTGTTCTTACAGCTTGAATTCATTCAATAGTAATTGGAGCTATTAACTGCTTTGAACACAAATAGATATACTTCAAAATTTCATGATATTGCAAAAAACATGAGGCGCATTAACAACATTCAAAAGCCATAGACGAAGCATAGTACTTTCACTTGGACCAAATTAAATTTCGTATTTCATTTGTGTTGTTTGTAAAATATATGTTCTAATTATTTTAAACAATTAAAAGACAATCGAACTGAGAGTTTTCTTTATTCTAAAGTACCCACAAATTATTATATTTAATTTAGTATATATCACTGTAATTTTTTGTTCAGGCGCGGGGTCAGATAGGTGTGCCGCAAATTTTTAGAACATTGAAAAGTGTGCCGTGCTAACAAGGAAAAGTTGGGCTAACCCGGTCCGAAAAATGCCATGCTGATATCGGATGTTTCGGGCCGAAAGGCGCAAATATCGCAGCTTCGCTTTACACGGCGACACAACGTAACCAACGTCCTTTTCAGGACGAACGCAGAAGAAGGAGAAGAAAAGGACATAGTGGCTGTCCCACGTTTCATGCAAGAACTTTTCCGTCACTTTGAGTTTTAATATAGTTTTAAAGTATACGTGTCAGTTATTTCCATGTTTGTTTGTGTGTGTGTGTTGTTTTTTAAATATAGTGGTGCTTTACATAGTTGTAATGGAAAACTGAATGAGAATTAATAAAGGTAATATTGCGACAAACCACCCGCCCCCCATATTTTTGTAAATCACTTATAAACTTAGTGTTAAAAAAATACAGGCACTGAAAAATTGGCCTCCCGTCCTTTAAGAGTTAAAAATCAATATCATATAGTATATACGCTCTAGTATAGATAAAACAGTACTATTAAAAGTGCCCCCAAATTATCTTCGGCCATTAGGGGTACGCCGGTAAGACTAAACTTTCTACTGGGGTACGCGATTACTAAAGTGTGGGAAACACTGATCAACCATCATTCTCAAGTTGCTGGGTCTGTTTCTTACTGATGGTCAGATCAGTTGGAGCTTGGAATATTTCCTTCTTATCACAATATGAAATGTGCGTATTGTGTGCGCTCTCCTGCAGTGAAATCTTTCCAGCATTTAATGGACTACATTATGTTCACAGTTTCGTGAAATATGACAAAGTTGTTTAGATTTTTAATGCAGTGTGTTTTAACAGCTTCGAGAAATGTAACCTGGTTGTTTCGTTCTTATGGTTGAGTTTTTAACAGCTTCGAGAAATGTGACGTGGTTGTTTCGATTCTTATTTGAGAGTTTTTAACAGCTTCGAGAAATGTGACTTGGTTGTTTCGATTCTTATTGTTGAGTTTTTAACAGCTTCGAGAAATGTAACTTGGTTGTTTCCATTCATATTCTTGAGTTTCTAATAGCTTCGAGAAATGTGACCAAGTTGTTTCGATTATTATTGTTAAGTTGTTAACAGCTTCGAGAAATGTGACCTGGTTGTTTCGATTCTTATTGTTGAGTTTTTAACAGCTTCGAGAAATCTGACCTGGTAGTTTCGATTCTTATTTTGAGTTTTTAACAGCTTCGAGAAATATGACTTGGTTGTTCCGATTATTGTTGTTGAGTTTTTAACAGCTTCGAGAAATGTGACCTGGTTGTTTCGATTCTTATTGTTGAGTTTTTAACAGCTTCAAGAAATGTGACCTGGTAGTTTCGATTCTTATTTTGAGTTTTTAACAGCTTCGAGCAATATGACTTGGTTTTTTCGATTATTGTTGTTGAGTTTTTAACAACTTCGAGAAATGTGAACTGGTTGTTTCGATTCTTATTGTTGAAGATGACAGAAGACGTTGGAGATCCATTTCACCCGACCTTCGTCGCTAAGATGGCAGCTGAGAATATGTTTTTGAAGACCGGAATTAGTCTTTCATCAATCCTTGGGAGAAACGTGTGTGTAACTGTAGCATTCGGTGTCATTTACAGTATCTAATTTTGACACTACACTTCATATATGTTACTAGCATTTAATAAGTAACATTACGGTATATCCGGGCCATATATTATATACCCTCCCCAGAAATATATCTTAAAAAATTCACCCGGCGTCTTACAAGGTGATGGTCACGTCATGGCTATCAGAAACGAGATATCTTTTGTCTCGTCGATGATTTTAGAGCTTTTTGGCTTAAAAAACAAAAACAAAACAAAAGACAAACCAGTATATACCTGTAATTTCATGGAACTCTTCACAACGTGTTTAAAACATACACATTTGACATGGGGGTGGTGAGGAGGAGGGACCTGGTGGATCTGTTAAGGTTCCACAGAGAATTCCAAAGATTTGGGATAAGTGCAATAACATGTTTTTGTTAAAAAAAAGAAAGAAAATAAGCGTTGTTCTATGTGCAAAACTGTAAATCATCATCATCATCAGCTGCCATTTCCTCAACGAAGGTTGGCTATAATGGATCTCCAACGTCTTCTGTCTCTTGTCTTGATGTGCACTCTGATAGACTCTTTCCTGTCCATCTCTTGATGTTATCTTCCCACTTATAGCGCCGTCTTCCCCTTGCACGTTTGCCTTCAACTCTTCCTTCTGTTATGGTCTTCTGCAAGATGTTGTCTTTTTAAACTGTAAATAAGTTATTCTAATTTATTATTTTTCCCTTTCAAAAAGCTCCTTAACCTATGCGTCTCATACTCCGGTGCATCGTATATGGTGGGGGGTACGGTAATTTAGTTTTTCTGTTGATGTTAATTTAATGATGATTATATTAAATTAACCAAACAATCTATTCTTTTTTTTATAGACGCCCATGTAGCGCCGTCGCGGAATCCGGGAGTGCAGAAAATAAACAGGCTTTTTAAAAAAAAAATGTGCACACACGGATTTAAATTTCAAATAAAGTGGGGTAGGAGGGAGTAGGGTGTTAAGTAAACCTTAGGTAAAACTATACAGATGTACTTTTCTTAAAATAGCCATTCTGTGCTTGTGCTGTGCGCTCTCGTCTATCCAAATTCGTGCGGTTGTCAAATTCGGCTGTAGACCGCATGTGCAAACCACGACCGACCAGTTACGACAAAAATTTAGACTAAGGTTTTTTTTTTTTTTTGTTGCGAAACGCCACGCGGGACCTTCTGTACCTGGGACCTATCATTTTTTTTTTTTTAACAAGTAAACACCATTCTCTGCTGTCTGTCCGTTTCTTCACACATGCAGACCGATATTCATCGGGCATTTGAAAAGCAGTCGGTTGAAACTTATTTATGCCATTTTATTTTCCAATCTTTACAAATAACGAAGTACGTGTTATGTACATACACTAACCGTGGTTATTTGAATGTGAAGAGAAGAAACATTTGTGTGTCGAAATTTTCGATCGTTCTATCAATAGCTGCAAGGATACTACTGCAACGTTTGATTGATTTTATTTAAGTGTGGTGACACCTGGTGTGTTAAATGTTAACTTTTAGCTTCTCTTTAGTCATATTTGAATGTGAAAGAGAAGCTATATATATATTTACTCGGCGATGAATTTCTCTTTTTTACAATTATAACGCAAGAAATCGGTATTTAAAAGAGGATTTGATTTTGGATTCTGTACGTTGTTTTGAAACCTGTTAATAGTTCTTTGCTGCAACCGGGTGGGATACTAACTGAACCAAACCAACAAGTTTGATTATTTAAGTGTGGTGACACCTCTGTGTTTGGGAAAAATGTATAATAATTTTCTCTTTAGCTTCTCTTTAGTCATATTTCTGAAGGATAATTATTTAGCTGTTAAACAGAAATGTATGGCGAGCTATATATATATATTTACTCGGCGATGAATTTCTCTTTTTTACAATGGAAAAAACAGCAAGCAAAAATCGAAATTCATCATCAAAAGAGGATTTTGATATTTGGACCACTGTACGTCTCTTTTGAAAGCCTGTTAACATTTACATGCTCTTGTACTGGTGATTAATATGGCAATTTGTTTTATATGGTGATGTTGTCAGCCCCATACTCAACCTCATAATTAGTCGACCTGTTCTACATGCCTGAGAATGCAGTAGACCTTTCTTTGTCTCTTCAGAGACCTACGTGAACTAAACGAGGTAAAATGTCGAAATGCAGAGATATAAATCCACAGGACCTGTTTAGACCACCTGTCTCTTCCCGGCAATAGGTTCTACATTTGCCCATTGGGTACTATTCTTGCTGATCGTAACGACAATTATTATATGCAGTAATTTAAATTATATGGTTCCTAAAAAATCACGACCGTTCAGATATGCAGTTATGCCGGGGTATCTCACTTGAGGCCGTCTACAATGTTGGACGCCAGCGTTCTCTGAATAGTTTTTTTGGTTCTCTTTTTTTTTTTAAAGTTTGAAATGAAACGCAACCTGTTGACATGTTCTTTATGCAAGAAGATTGAGCACGAACGGATTTCCTTTTTCAGTTGGGTTTACTTGTGTCAGATAATCGATAGCCGATGCAGGGTTTTATTGGTCACCGTTACGAGCTAAAATCAATCAGGATCATCGCTTTATGTGTTTTTTCCATGAGCCTGAATCTGCTCCACGCCATTGAATGTGCATTATATTTTCAAGGTGGTGTAAGCTAAAATAAGTAACACGTCTTACTAGGATTCTTCTTCTTCTTTGATCCTTAGCCGCCGACCGTCAAAGCAGTCAGTGGCCATCACGCCTAGTGGCGTCTTGTAGGGCAACAACAAATTGATTCCACTTTGCTCGGTCGGTGGCCATCCTTCGTACAGTGCCCCAACTCTGGTTCATTCTTTGCATCTCAGCCTCCACAGTCCTCCGCCAGGTTGTTTTTGGTCGGCCTCTCTTTCGTTTTCCTTCAGGGGTCCAAAGCATAGCTGTTCTTGTGATGGCATCGGGGTCTCTTCTGAGGACATGACCAACCAAGCTCCAGCGTCTGCCAGCTATGATGGTGTGCATGTCCTCTTGCTTGCTACGAGTAAGCAGATCTTGGTTAGTGATGGTATTTGGCCAAAAGATTCGGTGAATTTTTCTTAGGCATGTTGTGTGAAAAGAGGGTCTTACTAGGATGAAGGCCATAAAAATTTGCCTAAGTTGCGACCGTAAGGTTTTCTTCAGGGGACAGACAAACTAAAAAAAAGGTGGTCTCGTAGTAGATACTGCCGTAGGAGAGTGAAATATTGGAGACTTCTTTAAACTAGGTCCAACTTTATGAGATGGAGTGACCAGTTGTCTTCCTCGCTTTTTTGCCTTCTCTAAAGCAAGACCATAATCGAGTACCCATTTACAGCTGGGTAGACAGAAGTGTGTCGCGGTCAGGTTTCTATTCCGGAACCCGGTAACTATCACGCGAGAGGACTGCGCTGTAGCCGCTTAGCCAATCGGACGGCAAAACGAGCTCAAACAGATAAGAAAGACAGCGAGAACAAAGTTTCAAAAAAAATGAAAGTTATATGGCCAGTTTGAGTTAGGTTTAAGGAGCATATTCATTGCATGAGGACAACTCCATCAATGCTTAGATCTCTTCTCTTTGATGGCACAAGGAGGATCTCACCACATTGCACGAACTCTGGTAGCACCAGCAATGATCCTTGTGTGTGTATACAGGAATCACACATTCTGTTAATGTTTTTGCGGTGGGTAGGTGTCCTAATTTTGTAAATTTTGCCAGGACAGTGGCCGTATGGTCTACTCTTTACGATTTCCAACTGCCGTGGGATTTTTAACGTGCGCAACTTGCACACGGGACCTCCTATTTTTTCGCCCTTATCCGAGAAGGCTAGGTTTACGATTTCACTATCCAGGAGATTGGGGGGAGGGGGGGGGGGTGGTGACATCATTAGATCATTAGGAACCACTGGTTCTGAAAAAAATATGTCCATCAGTTATATACCCTCCTGTCCTGGGGGCGGCCCAGTACCTTTAGAATTAGAGGCGCACGCCATACCACTTAGCCAGGTATATATATATATATATATATATATATATATATATTATATATATTATATATATTATATATATATATATATATATATATATATATATATATATATTATATATATATATATATATATATATATATATATATATATATATATATATATATATATATATATATATATATATATATATATATATATATATATATATATATATATACATATATATATATATGGGGCAAATGTATGGCTGGTAAATGAAATTGGATGGTGTCGCTCTCGTGAACAAAATATTGCCTAAGCCGTTAGAGCTCTTTCTTTAAGGGGTTGTGGAGTCGGCCAACAAATTGTCTGACTGCAACTCCTGAAATTTTAGAAGTGCGACTCTTTTTGACAGTTTTTTAAATTTTTTTTTTTAATTGCAAGTCATATGGCATGAAATTTGGATTCGGAGTCCGGACATTTTTTACCGACTCCACTAAAAACGACTAACTGCACGACTCCTACTCCACATCCCTGCTTTCTTCTTGCGGCACAGTTACCAGGTCTTTGTCTCCACTGACCCCCGGAACACGGGACGCACAGTAATATTCTTCCTTTATTGTCGCTCATAAGCTCATAATTTTCAGTTTTTTTTTTTTTTAAATTTTTTTTTTTTTACACGGAGTAAAGACAACGTGAGTAATGACACCTGCAATCTCCAGAAATTTGAAGAAGGAAAGCTTTGATCGAACGGATGTTTTATCTGACTAGTACTGATCGGCATTGATCTTTTTTTTTCCAATATATCAGCGGTCTCTTTTCCCCCTAAACATAACGAGATTCTATGCCAGGACTAAGCCCCACCATTCAAACTAGGGAAGGAACGAGAGATAGAGAGAGAGAGTGATAGAGAGAGAGAGAGTGATAGAGAGAGAGAGAAAACACACATTGTTTTCCCGTCTTCTGCTTCTATCGGCTGTTCATACAGCAAAATGCTGACCTGTCGTCTCCATATGTGATATCGTGTGATATTCTCAGGCGTTTTTCCTTGCAGTCAGCAGTCTATTTTTTGAACACTCAAACTAGCGAAAGAGAAAGTACACAGCGTTTTCCTAATTTCTCCTTCTAACGGCGTCCATACAACAAAATGTTGGCCAGCCTGCTACATCTGTGATATCGTGTGATATTCTCAGGACGTAACGTGCGGTGATTTATTATTAGTAATATTACACTTGTTGGAATCCGCGGGCTGATACCACAAGCATTCACGTAGAAATATAATGGTGTTGTGATTTGGACCAGTTTTTTGGTTTGACAGAGTAGAATACGTTTATTTGATATTAAATGACGCAGCTGTGTGTATCTTATTGCACGTGACGTAAATAACATCGTCTTTTATACAGCACGCGACCAGCTATGTTCGTAAGCTGTCATGTGCTGTGAGTGATCTGCGGTTTTTTGTTGTTGTTGTTTTATTTTAAAGAAGTAGCAATATTGTTCAGCCCCGCGTATAGGCTTACCTGGGGGGTCACTTATAAAACAAAGAAAGAACATGACTTCTGCTCCATCAGGCTTGTCGTAAAAGGTGATTAGCGTGAGGCTGTGAATGAGGCTGGCAAACCTTATCATGTACAAAATGCTACAAACATCACCACTGCAAGATTGTGTGAATGCTTGCTGCAGACTTCCTGTAAGGGGACCAGATACAGTGGTGGCCACATACAACGTAAGGAACGGAAAGGAATATGAATGAATGAATGTTGTTCAGTTTATTCGCGGAGGAAGCGGTCGTTGCTTCCTGTGAATGTGAATTAAGTCAATGACATTGTTTCCTGTGAATGTGAATTAAGTCAATGACATGGTTTCATGTGAATGTGAATTAAGTCATTGACATTATTTCATTTCAGTGTGAATTAAGTCAGTGACAGTGTTTCCTGTGAATTAAGTCAGTGACATTGTTTCCCGTGAATTAAGTCAGTGATATTGTGTCCTGTGAATTAAGTCAGTGACAGTATTTCTTGTGAATTAATTCAGTGACAGTGTTTCCTGTGAATTAAGTCAGTGACAGTGTTTCCTGTGAATTAAGTCAGTGACAGTGTTTCCTGTGAATGTGAATTAAGTCAGTGACAGTGTTTCATGTGAATTAAGTCAATGACAGTGTTTCATGTGAATTAAGTCAATGACAGTGTTTCCTATGAATTAAGTCAGTGACAGTGTTTCATGTGAATTAAGTCTGTGACATTGTTTCATGTGAATTAAGTCAGTGACATTGTTTCATGTGAATGTGAATTAAGTCAGTGACATTGTTTCATGTGAATGTGAATTAAGTCAGTGACGTTGTTTCATGTGAATGTGAATTAAGTCAGTGACGTTGTTTCATGTGAATGTGAATTGTTTCATGTGAATGTGAATTAAGTCAGTGACATTGTTTCATGTGAATGTGAATTAAGTCAGTGACGTTGTTTCATGTGAATGTGAATTAAGTCAGTGACATTGTTTCATGTGAATTAAGTCAGTGACATTGTTTCATGTGAATGTGAATTAAGTCAGTGACGTTGTTTCATGTGAATGTGAATTAAGTCAGTGACATTGTTTCATGTGAATGTGAATTAAGTCAGTGACGTTGTTTCATGTGAATGTGAATTAAGTCAGTGACAGTATTTCCTGTGAATGTGAATTTAGTCATTGACATTATTTCCTGTGAATGTGAATTAAGCCAGTGGCGTTGTTTCATGTGAATGTGAATTTAGTCATTGACAGTGTTTACTTTTAGTGTGAATTAAGTCAGTGGCAGTGTTTCTTGTGAATGTTAATTAAGTTAGTGACATTTTTTCCTGTAAATGTGAATTAAGCCATTGACAGTGTTTCATGTGAATTCAGTACTGACAGTTTGTCATGTGAATTAGACAACTGACAGTGCTGCTAGTGAATGTGAATTAAGTCATTGATAGCGCTTCATGTGAACATGAATTGCGTCATTGATAGTGTGTTTGCTGTCGCGCATTGAAGTTTACTGCAGGTATACCTCGGAGATATTGCGGGTTCGGTTCCAAACCACCGCAATAAAGCGAATAGCGCAATAAAGCGGGTCATGCCCATTTCTTTTGCTTCGCAGTGCATATAAAAGCCTAAAATCATGTTTACACTATGTCTATTAAGTGCGCAATAGCGCTAGGTCTTTAAAAAAAACAGTGTATTGTAAAATTAACAATACTTTATTGCTTAAAATAAATGCTAATCTTCATCATCTGAGCCTTCAGCGTAATTCTGTTGCTGGTGGAGAGCCAAAATCTATCGGAAGAAGAAGGCGCGTTCTATACTGTTCAAAAAAAGAAACGCATAGCTACTGAAGGCACACATCATCATCATCAGTTGCCATCTCCACAACGGAGGTTGGCTGTAATGGATCTCCAACGTCTTCTGTCTCTTGTCTTGGTGGTACACTCTGATAGACTCTTTCCCGTCCATCTCTTGATGTTATCTTCCCACTTATAGCGCTGTCTTCCCCTTGCACGTTTACCTTCAACTCTCCCTTCTGTTATGGTCTTCTGCAAGGTGTTATGCCTTTTTATGTGGCCAAAGTATTTTAGCTGCCGAACTTTGACCTCTCTCATTAGTTCTCTTTTCATACCTAGATTTTCTAGGACCTCCTTACACACATAGCCATAATTTTGACATTCAATAACTTTTTTAATTTAATGAGTTAATTGTTCAAATTGCACACAAGAATACCTTAGGGTTCAACCAATCAATTGACAGTTGTTTTGCATCTGGGTCACGAGTTTTTTTTGGCGTACGGGCTTTCCCGTTAGTATGGTGTGTGGCCTCCTCTTGCATCGATCAGCGACTGGCATCTCCTGGGCATGGATGCGATCAGACGTCTGATGTGGGCCTGTGGGATGGCTGCCCACTCTTCCTGGAGTGCCTGAACAGATTACGACGATTGGCTGGAGCAACGTCTCGGCGACAAACACGTCTATGCAGCTCATCCCACAGGTGCTCAATCGGACTCATGTCTGGAGACAGGGATGGCCAGGGAAGGGTGAGAATGTTGTTGGCAGTCAGGAACTGCGTGGTCAACCGTGCACAATGGGGTCTGGCGTTGTCCTGTTGAAACACAGACCTTTGGGCAGCCAAAAGTGGAAGGACATGGTGTCGAAGAATTTCATTGACATATCGTTGCGCATTCACGCCTCCTTCAATGTGCACCAATTGACTTCTTCCGTTGTAACTGATCATTCCCCACACCATTGCACCTCCACTACCGTGCGGCGGAGCTTCATCAACGCAATTTTGGGCAAAACGTTCATTTCGCCTACGGTAGACCCTACGCTGTCTATCATGACGCTGCAACAAAAAGAAAGATTCGTCACTAAACCAGACACGCCTCATTGATTGTCAGCTGCCCAGGGACGATGCTGGTTGACCCAAAGAAGTCGATTTGGCGATGGCGGCGCGTAAGGACAGGTCCTCGGTGAGGTCGTTGTGCCCAAAGTCCAGCGTCATGCAGTCTATTCCGGACAGTTTGATTAGACACATGACGTCCTGCAGGAAATGACTGGGCAGTTGAGGAAGCTGTTGTAAACCTGTCTCTGAGGTGACGAAGCCGAATAAAGCGATCCTCCGATGCTGTTGTCACTCTGGGTCGTCCACTGCGATGCCGGTCTTCAACTGAACGAGTGGCTTGGAACCGGTGCCAAAGTCGACTGATGGTACTCTGATGCACGTTTAGATGCCTGGCAACCTGACTTTGACTTTCGCCTGCATGCAGTCGGCCAATAGCAATGTTCCTTAAATTTATCGATAGAGACGCCATAAATGTCTGCTTGAAAATGAACTGAATTTATTTGTGTCTAGCGTTATCCTTTTATAGGGTTTCAGTTGCGTAGTCAGTGAATAGTGTTCACCCCAAATTTTGTTGCTTTCACGTGCGCGCAACATGAGCTGTGGTCAAAAATTGCGTCATAAACACTATTGACCACTGCGTTGTAATGATTAAAAAAACGAACGCAATTCAGGTCAACACGTGCATTTGACACTGTAAAGAACATTTGAGGCTGGTTTTTATATACCCTAGCACCAAATTTTATTTACAAACTCATAAAAACGCGCCCTCGGATAGCTATGCGTTTCTTTTTTTGAACAGTATAATAAATAAACATGAATAATTTGAAAACAAAGCGCAATAAAGCGAGGATTCCTGTATATAAGTAATTTTTCTCTTGTAGTGTGTGTGTGTGTGTGTGTGTGTTGGGGAGGGGAGGGGGGGGGGGGGGGGGGGGAATGAATGAGTGGTACGGTGTACCACCTTAAATGAGACATAATCATAAAAGAATAAGGAATTCCGTCAATACCCCCGTGTTATTCCCTAGGGTGGGGGGGGGGGGGGGGGGGGGGGGGAATGGGGCTCTTATGATAGAAAGAAAGAATAGAACTCTTGCAGCTTCAGGCATGTCGTATGAGGCTGTTTATGACCCTGCCAACCTCATTATGTAAAACAAATTCCTACAGAAACCATCACTACAATGCCCAGACTTGCTGCAAGGCGGGCCAGCTGCAGTGGTTGCTCCATGCTCCACAAGGAGCGAAAAGGAAAATGACACGAATTCCGTCAATTGTTTCACGAAAATTGTTTTGTTGTTGTTTTCGATCCAGTATTTGCAACGCTTCAAGCGTCAACAACAGGTTTGGGGGGGGGGGGGGGGGGTGGGGGGGGGGGGGGGGGGGGGGGGGGGGGGTGGAAAGCGAGCTACCAGAGTCGGTTCGACAGGTGATTCGCGTGCATCATTAATCCACGATTTCCATCTTAATCGATGATTATTTTCCGTGGAAGTTTAATCAGTGGATTCACAGAGTAACGGGCTTGGGCCCTGGTGTTTCCATGTTTGTTTAGACGGGATATTCATCCTCTCTTATTATTCAACTTTTTCTCTTGTTAGCCTCGCGTAGTTCTCGGGGGGGGGGGGGGGGGGGGGGTTTGAAGCGAACGAAGGAAAAGGACTACTTCACACTCAGGCAGTTTCATCCCCACATGTTACTACTTTAAGCATTAATTTAAAGGCATGCAATATTATAAAGTTAACATAACAGCATTCATTTACAGTATGCAATCATAATAAAAAATTAGTAGGTTTTTTTTTTAAACAAACAAGATAGTAATTGAAAAAAATAAAATAAAATAAAATAAATAAATAAATAAATAAGTAAATAAATAAATAAAAAATAAACAAAACAATAAATAAATAAAATACATAAATTCTGTATACCGACACTCACTCATGCGGTCAAACACCTTCTACAATTAATCTGCATTGAGAGACAGACAGAGGGGCAGAGAGAAAAAAAAGAGAGAGAGAGAGGGAGAAAGAGAATGAGGGATAGAGAGATAGAGAGAGACTAATTGTTTAGATTAAGAAGGGAGATAGTTTATTGTTTTCCAGGTGGATACTAGAATATTACTTTTGACACATACTAGAATATTACTTTAGAAACATACTATAATTTTACTTTTGACACATACTAGAATATTACTTTTGACACATAAAATAATTTTACTTTTGACACATACTATAATTTTACTTTTGACACATACTAGAATATTACTTTTGACACATACTATAATTTTACTTTTGACACATTCTAGACTATTACTTTTGACACATACTATAATTTTACTTTTGACACATACTATAATTTTACTTTTGACACATACTAGAATATTACTTTTGACACATACTAGAATATTACTTTTGACACATACTAGAATATTACTTTTGACACATACTAAAATATTACCTTTGACACATACTAGAATATTACTTTTGACACATACTAGAATATTACTTTTGACACATACTAAAATATTACCTTTGACACATACTAGAATATTACTTTTGACACATACTAGAATTTTACTTTTGACACGTCATACAAGTGCTCTTTTGGGGTTTTTTAGCTTTAATTATTTCGATTCGGGTCAACCTAGACAGAATGTCCGTCGGTTATGTTAGGGTGCATTATCATCATTTCCAATTTAGCTCGTTATGTAACATGAACCTACCCCTGCATGTTGCTCCCTTGCAGGAAGCCTGCAACAAAGCAATCATGTGGTTCTTGCAGCGTTGGTATCTTTAGTATTTGCTTTACTTGATGAGATTGCCAAATTTATGCACAACCTTATATTAGTAGCCTCTTACTTCTTCTTCTTCTTCGTCTTCTTCTTCTTCGTTCGCCCTGAAAAGGACGGTGGTTGCGTTGTGTCTGTTTACAACGTAGCTGCGATATCTGCACCTTTCGGTCGACACATCCGACTTCTGCACGGCCTTTTTTAGGGACCGGGTTTGCCTTCCCATTTCGATCCACACTCGCTCAGCCAGCCTGCACAGCTGCAGACTGTTTCCAGGACCACCACGTGGAGGTGGAGTGCGGTCTTGACCAGCTCTGGTTCGCTGGTCCTGACGCAGGCAGTCAAGCTATGAGTCGCTGACTGCGGTCTCTATTGCTGCGTCTTGAGGTCCCAGTAGCCTCTTACGACATGTCTGAAGTATCAAAAGTCCTATTATTTCTTTGTCTGCTTACGTAGCCCGCAGAGAACTACGCGGGCATTATGGCGCATGTTCAAATACGACTGATTTTCTGGTCTGTTTAATTATGTTATTATTGTTGTATAATACATATTGAGAATATTTTCTTAGGGGAGCCGTGGTAGCGTAGTGGTTAGTGCACTGGCTTCCTAGCTCGGTGGTCCATGGTTCGATGCCCAGTTGAGGTGGGATTTTTTAGACCGCAAACGGCTCTGGGGTCGACCCAGCCTCATTAAGTGGGTACACCAATGCACACAGCCTTGTCTGACACCTCTTTTTATGTCTATGTATGGTGAATAATTCCTTCCAGATCTTACTGTGGCAGTTTGCTCCCAATAAAGGTTACTGAGTATTCTTATATTCTTAATGGAAAATAATAGGATGATAAAGATGCTTCTCCGGATTACGTAAAGTTCCTTTTCTTGAAATATTCTTTTCAAAACCATTCATCAGCATATTCTTTTGGGCTCCTCATGGCCCACGGAGCCATCACCGCAACTAGTCCTCTTTCAAGAACCCTGCGCCAAGCATTCACATGCACTTGGTGTCTGTAGCAATTTGTTTGGCATGATGAGCTTGCCATCCTCATATACAACCTTATATTAGCCGCCTCGTATGACATGTCTTTTAAAATTATTGCTATCATTAAAAACGTCACTTTGTCACGTGGTCGTTACCCTGAACACTGCCGGTCTCGCCCTGATTACATTCACGGCATATACAAAAGGGCCACATTAAAACGCGCAGGCAGTTTGTTTAGATATGCGGCCGCTCGACTGATTCTGTACGTGTACACATGATTTCTTGTCCCAAATTTGTGTACATGGTAAAGCAGTTTTTCTCAGCTCTTAGGAGCAGGGACCCCTGGAGAATCACTGTCAAGTCCTCGAATCATTCATTCATTCAATCATTCATTCAATCATTCATTCATTCAATTCCCTTTTCACTCAGACCATATAGACACTGCTGGAGATGGTTCTGTTGCCTGGAAGCATGCACCAATCATTCAAGTGCTCTTACAGTATTGTTTTTCCTAGCAGTTTGTACACTTGAGGTCGTCAGTCCCTGTTCACAGCTTCATGTTAGTGGCCTTATACGACATGCTTGAGGAAGCAGTAGTCCTGTTCTTTCTTTGTCTGATTATTCACCCCGGGGAACTGCACGAGATTACGCGAGTTCTCTGTCCAAAATAGTAGAAGAGGAGTGGCCAACTAGGCAACTTTTGGGAGCCGCAATACTGTACGAAATTATGGATGAGCCATTCATACATTTTTTTTGCAAAAATATGTTTATATATGAATTACGCTCCGGTCTACTCAGCTGTTAATGGATACCAGACTCCGCTCACGAGTTATGGAAAGCAAGGAAGGGAAATTTTCATTCTACTTCATAAAGTTGAACTTTGTATAGTGAAGTCTGTAACTCTTCATTTCCCTGAGGCAGTATATGCTATTTGACTATCTTTTAAAGACAAAATAAAACAAAAATTACATTAACAATAGAAGTTACCGACATCTCACATGTCTGGTAATATTTTTGGAGCACCGCTAAGGTAAAACTATGAAATAATCTTTTTAGAACATTATTCAGTGTTAGTAAGCAAAACGTAAATAATTTCTGGCGGGTAATGAGAGCCGCAATACAGGCTCGCAAGGGCCGAATGTGGCCCGCGGCCCGCGTTATTGCCGCCTAGGCAATATAAAATAATATGTAGCAAAATAAGGCACTGCGGCGTCGTATGTGGTTTTACGTGAGAATTACCCACTTAATGCGCAGATACAGACCCTTCTGGGGCCCTCGGAGTACCGGGGTGAGAAACACAGATGTTGTATGTGTGTAGGTGTGTGGGGAAATTATTCTCTGTTAAGTGGGCGTGTTGTATCCGGCGTGTGTCAACAGTCTTTCGTGTAGTTTGTGCGAGTTGGTTGTACTGCTTATAGTGTGCAAGTATATATCGTGTGAATTCTTATGTGGATCATATGTCGTTTTTTGGAAACAAATGTAGCAGTGGATATTATGACACATATATAGTGCCAGCTCCAGGGGTTCAGTCGTACCAAGCCAACTATATATATATATATATATATATATATATATATATATATATATATATATATATATATATATATATATATATATATATATATATATATATATATATATATATATATATATATATATATATATATATATATATATATATATTACTTGTGGTCAGAATCTCCTCTATTCTAACTGTCACTTGATGTTGTGCCGCATGTCCTTACTGTAGTACAGAGGTTTTCAAACTGTGCGTCGCGGCCCTCGGCTAAGGGCGTCGCGGTGGCTTGGGAAAAGTGTTGGGCTCGATATTATGAGCCAAGGTCCATCAATAAATATAGATCATCGTAGGACGACAAGTTTGCGCCGAGGTATTATTACATGTACCAATACGTGTCATTATACAGTCTTATTTATTTTGTGTCCGAAACAACTTATTTACCCCCTACAATTGGTATCAGATGTAAAATATGGACATTCAGAAGTCATTAATATCTTTTTGGGTACAATTGCTTATATATATCATATATAGTATAGAGAGGAGCCGCGGTGATTTATGCACAGGTCAAGGGAGCCGCGGACCAAAAAAGTTTGAAAATCTCTGCAGTGTAGTAGATTAGTCTATTTGAACATTGGAGGACGGGTGAGAGATTGACATCATTAAAGTCATGACTACCAACCACTGTGTTGTGACGAGGATATATATATATATATATATATATATATATATATATATATATATATATATATATATATATATATATATATATATATATATATATATATATATATATATATATATATATATATATATATATATATATATATATAGTAGGGACAATCTTCCCACGTTGAGTTATGCTATTTTCAAACTAATATTAACAGAGGTAGATACGTTCATTAATAGAATAAATATAACGTATAATATTAATAGCCCCGTGTAGTATCCGGAGGTGGTCGCTAATAAGGCAAAGAAAGAATATTATTACTGCTCCCTCAGGCATGTCGTACAGTGCGACTATTATGATGTTACTCAGGCATGTCGTACAGTGCGACTATTATGATGTTACTCAGGCATGTCGTACAGTGCGACTATTATGATGTTACTCAGGCATGTCGTACAGTGCGACTATTATGATGTTACTCATGAGGCTGCCAACCTCAATATGTAAAACAAATTGTTTCAGAAACAACAGCTGCAAGAACACGTGAATCCTTAGTTCAAGCTACCTGCAAGAGGACTAGCTACAGTGGTGACTTCATAAGGAGCGAAGGGAGCCGCGCTGGTGTAGTGGTTACCAAACTGCGCTGGCGACCGGGTGACCCAGGATCAAACCCGGGCGAGGATATTTGAAGATTTTTCGTCGACCGGGATTTGGACTGGATTAACTCGAGCCCTGGCGAGGACATTTGAAGCAGTGTCGTCGACCAGGTACTGGCGGATCATGAGCCGACCCAGCTCTAATGGGTACATCCGAAATCGGCGAGTATCTGCCTGAATGACGAGGGACACCTGTCTCTGTACAAGAAAAAAGGGATACTCAGGTTAAACATACTAACCTGAGATTTCGCCTCGAGTAATAGCGAGCGTACGAAAAAAAAAAAATTAGGAGCGAAAAGGAAGATAATGGTGATGATGGTGATGATGGTGATGATGGTGATGATGGTAATGTGAAGTAATATAATGAGAAATTCTAGTATTCAATTTAAATGTAATAAATTGTAAAATTGATCTTTTACATACTTTAGTGCAAGGGTTCTTAACCGTTCTTATGCTATGGACATCTTTGATTGTCTGGTGAAGACTAAGGTGCCCTTTGGTTGTGCTGTGAAAACTATGGACCCTTTCTTAGACAAAATGTACATAGACGCATAAATAAAAATATTGCGTACAAATAACATATTTTATTACAAATAAAAATGGTTACGCTTAAATTTAGTCATACTGAAATACAAAAACATATGTAAATAACGTCTGTTTCTTTAAATAAAAAAACTATTTAAAAAACTATGATAATTTTCCGAGTAAATATTTTGGTGAAAATAAAATTTCAGTTTTTAGGTTATGAACACTGACCTAGATAAGTGCCAGTGGAACAAGAGATGAGAAGAAGACACTGACGATGGATGGGACACACATTGAGGAAACCTGTTGATAGCATTACAAGGTAGTCCTTGTTCTGGAATCCCCAGGGAAAGAGAGGCAGAGGCAGACCAAAAAACACACAGAGAAGAGACCTCGAGACAGAAGTGAAAATGATGAGGAAAACGTAGAAAGAACTTGAGCTCATGACACATGACAAGAAGACTTGGCATATTATGCTGAAGGCCTTTGCTCCTTGGGGAGCTAAAGGGTATTGATGATGAACACGGACCCCCTAGAATCCATTCATGGACCTCCCAGGGGTCCGCGGACTGACCACACGTTAAGAAACCCTGCCTTACAGAGTCATTCATCCAGCTTTATGATCTGCAAATTGCTTGATCTTTTCTGCTTGAGACAAGTCCTTGGCGATAGCATGCTCAGCTGATAATCAGGGCCGAATTATCCGTTAGGCTAAGTAAGCTGAGCCTAGGGGCCCCGAACTCTAGGGGGCCTGTGTATAATTTAAACAAAATTTAAAAATGCTTAGATTTTTCAATAAAATGTTTTTAATGTTTACTTGAATAATAACATCATAAATAATACTAATTAACATTAGTACAAATAATTACTGGTAAAAAAAGGTAAGCAGTGCGAACAAACTAACATACCAGTCTGTTAATAATACTTGTATATACCATCATCATGCTTAGGGGTTTGAAAAAAAAAATTATTAAAATTATTGCCAATTAGGTGAAGGGAGGCTCAAACACCAAAAAGTCTTGAGGCCATTCTTGGTTTAATCCGGCCCTGTTAATAATGTTGCCATTCTATCATGACCATCTTGTGTCATTGTTGCACCTCCACACACGTTTATTAATTAGGGAAAAAAAGACGGTTCACATCTATGGTTGATTCAATGTGTTTAATTTTCTTCCCTTTGTGTGGAGCAGTTTGGCGCCTATGAGCCATTTGTTCTATTGGCTGACCTCTGGAACCGACCCTGCACGTATTTCATTATTGTTATAGTGTGTGTCTGGTGCTCCGTTAGTGCTGCCACGTCATTCATCATTAGTATATTCCTTCGCGCTTTCCTTGGAGCATAGAGCCACCACTGCAATCGATTCCCTTGCAGGAACCCCTGCACCAAGCTTTCACATGCTCCTGCAGAAGTGGTTTCCATGGCAATTTATTTTATATGATGAGGTTGCAAACCCAACGTGCACGTTAGTTCTGTCAGTTTTCTTAATTCAGTTTTGAGGTCAGGAACTTGGTGACCGCGTTGCACGCAATCTTTGGTTTTTTTTTTTTTTTCCTGGTTAATTCAGATAATCTGACATTGGCAATCGTGGCATTAATTACTTGTCGTCGTGAACACGTGACCTTGAGCGCGTGCGATATTTTTCTGTTGATGTCTGTCGTATTAATAATGGCGTATTTCAGTCGATAGCTATTGTAATAGAAGAAAATAGTGAAGTATTCGATCTGTATGCGTGGATAGTCACTATTGATGACAGCCCGGAAGTGTTTACCGCGCCTTCCCCAAACCTCCCATGAGAGAGGCCGCAGTCAGGATTGTATTTCCAGCCGAGATTGCCCTGTTAACATTCATTCATCTCAATCAGTAGAAGGACTTCTAATAACGGTAACTCTTTATCGTTTTCCCTTGATTGATTTTGTGTGGGCCACGCAAGACCTGGTACGCTATCAGCTCCCTTTGTTAGGAAACGTAAACAACAGCTGGCTGGGGGGAAATGCAAGGGTAGAGTTAGGTTTATCGATTACTAGAAAACAAAAAATGTTGCGCGTGGAGATTAACTTAGCGTAGTATTGTGTACTTTATGAAGTTTTGTGCCGTGTCTCTCTCACATGTTTATTTTATTTATTTTTTTTTTTTTTCAAAAGTACGTTATGGTGTCTTTTGTAGTGAGCAGGTGTTTTTCGCGTAATTTACTGTTGTGAAATGTGATATTAAGTGTTAAGTATTATTTGGTTTAGAGTTTCCTACAATGTTGAACAGTCGCGGGATTTTGAAAATTAAAGGACACTGGATTAATGTAGCAGCGAAACAAATTCGCCAGCGATGACGTCACAGTAAGGCGACACTGAGCTTTTTTCGTTAAATGACGTCACTTCTAGCACAACAGGACAAAAGGGGTGTAAGCGTGTATTGCCCCGATCAAGACATCGATCTGTTATCCAACAGTTATCGACCACCTCATCAACGTCTACACCATCGTTATTGCCACAATCTCTGGGCTCCATATGAATATTCATGAGCCGCCGCAAACTGGCCTCGATTCAAATTCTGGTTGTGTAACACCTATAGCAAAAGCAATGGCACGCTGATGACAATGGCTGCGGTTCAAATCCCGTCTCCTGAATATGACAACCTGGTGCCATCAACCAGGTTATGTCAAGTGAAAGAGGAGGGCGTGGTGGACGAAGTTGTGGATTCAGTCAATGTGCATCTTGCTAATTCAGTAGCATACAACCCGCGTGATGCCGGGAACGTGGGTTTGCTGGGGACTGTGAGGGGCGGGACTTTCGAGGGCGAGAGTGGAGGGGCCCACTTCAGTGGTGGTTATAAAGGAGGATATGGCGACAGCAGTAGCAGTTGTTGCAACAACACAGACGGCGATCGGGATATTAGCCGCGCAAGTGTAGTAGCGACTTGTGAGGCAGATGTGAAGGAAAACGAAATGGGGAACGAGCTTTTCACTGCTCGCACCGCCAGCGTGAGTGATGCACGTGCCGGTAGCCGCGATCGTGGAAGCAAAAATGTATCCGGTTCGCATCCTGTACTAACGAACGCCCATGCAGATACAGGCCAGAAAATTCCTTATATTTCGAACGTTCTTGAACAAAGTCAGGAAAATGTTAAAAAGAGTATTTCTGAGAATGGAGAATCTTTTACAATTAGAGAAGCTGTTTCCACGAACGTAACGGTTGTGTCTAAAACAGTGAGTAATACAATTGAACGTACACATTTTCCAGCCACATCCCATCTTGGACAAGGCAGCAGCATTTCTGAGACATCTTATGTAAGTCGACCGCCTGCACCTACAGCCAATGGTCAGGGACTAGAACATGGAGAAGTCACATCTTTTCTGGTGTCTTCTAGTGATTTCAAACCAGCCATGGCAGCTACGCACATTCCATCAACGGCAATTCCAACTATCATCATTACACAAAGCATTCCAGAGGCCACATCTTCAACATTACCAACACTTGTATCCAGCCCAAACCCAGCTGCACCACTTGTACCTCATACTCAGTCATCTAAAGTTGCCACGAATGAAGTTGAAATTGTTGAGATCTTCGGTGGAAAAAATAATGCACAAGTTGAAATTTCGTCTACAGAATCGTCATCTTTTAATGAAAGCTGCAAGACATTGTCAAAATCAGCCCCTGTGGGCGGAGTTAAAGTTCTTCCATCTACTTTTATTTTTAACTTTCGCAAGTTCCAAGAAATGAAGACAGTGCATTCTTCAACCAATTCTGCTCACAGTGAGAATGAAAATGCAGTAACACACCTTCCATCTGGACACATGCTTCAGGAAGAAAGTGTCAACGCAACCAAGGGTGCGAAGTCTGTGGATGCCATAAAAGACCCTGAGCATGTTTCGGGAGGTGGAGTTGGTACGAACGTTACACGTGACATTACAGCAGCTAGCGTATCGTTGCCAGTAGCAACTACCACAACGGCTAAAGCAGCCGTGTCTTCTCCAACATGCCCTGTTCCCAGTGGAAATGCAACAACACACCAGCCGCCAGGACTCCTTGTTCATAGAGGAAATATCAGCGCAACCGAAGATCTGAAGTCTTTAGATGCCATAAAAGACCATGAGCATATTTCCGGAAATGGACCTGGCATAAACGTTACATGTGACATCACAACAGCAAGAGCTCCCTTATCAGCAGAAGCCTTCCCAGCAGCAAAGACATCCTTATCTTCAGGTACGCCCATTTCAGAAAACGGACATATCCCTCCAGAGTATGTCAAAGAGACTATTTCATTGGCAAAGTCAGCAGAGGAATATACTTGGAATGACTATGCAGTACCTTCAGATTTGTCACTAAATATATCTCGATCTGAGTCAAAGGAAGCGCAATTCTCGAGTTCTGACGAGCACAGAAACCGTGATGCCAATCAAGATGGCACTAGAACCAACTCAGGATTCATACAGCGCATGCAGGAAAGGGTAAATGCATCCATTCCTCACACTGCTGTCAGAGTGAGTCCGGACACGGAATGTATTTACGCCATCCCTTAAAGCAAATGCCACAACACACTCGGCACAAGCATTGACCAATTATAACGGGTCTAGAAAAACTGTCATTAGTGGTAAAGACAGTAACGGCCTTGCATCTGAGGAGAAGTCAGACGTGAAGGCATCTGGCCAAAAACAGGCTGCAGCTGTAGATTCCACTTCGACAAAAGAAACCACGAGAAAACCCGATTACGTTAAATCTTATTTTGGTCTCAGCCCCGAGAGCAACAAGAACTATTACGTGATTGATAATGACGGTGCAAGAAATATTCATACTTCAGCAAGCAGTGGACATTCAAAAATGTCGCACGGCCATGCGAAGCTTCATTCAGATTACGATTGTCTTAAAGATAACCGTGTTTCCCAGATTCCTCCAGCAAGATTCGCATTTCCGGCTACAGGGAGTTCCAAGAATCAACCAGTAATACATGAAGTCGATTCTGCTTTGGGAAATACCAAGGATGTCAGACCTTTGAAGGTGCAAGTAGATGATTCTGCTGTCGTGGCGACCATGGTATCGCAATCAGTAAATTCACGCTCACACAAGCAGACAGGAACAGAAATTCCCGCACTGGCTACTAATGTTTCGACTTTAGACACTCATGCAGAATCACCACATACGACAACCTCACTTTCGACATCTGGCCAAGCAGCAACGGTCACGTCTTCCATCCACGCAGTGTCATCCTCCACCTCGGAACCACCACCATCCAGCGGTAATTTTCGTCACTTCAGCTCCTCGTCTTCCTCGGACATTCCAAGTCCATCTCTTTCGGTGAGCGTAGGCTCAGACTCTGCTGATGTTTCCAGCCCTGGAGTATTATCCTTACTCTCTGTGGAAGTTGGAGATACTGGCTTAGGGGATTCCCCATCACCTGGACGGAGGTCACCCAACTATAATGCAAGTAAGTCTTCTTCAGAGTTTCTCCTAGTCGTGTATTAGCGTTTCCATGGTGACATCCATATCTTCTTCTTCTTCGTAGGAGATCATGTGTCTCCACAACTTCCTGTCTCCAGTACAATTTATCAATTCTGTTGTTGACCTCCTTCCATGCCACGATGTCAAACTGCCCAGTATTTGCTCTCTTTGTCTTCCCCTATCTCATTTTTCTTCAACCTTACCTGTTGTTACAATGTATTACAGCTTTCCTCTTCTCATAACATGCCCAAAAAAGTGGATTGCTTCTTTCTAACTTGTTAGAAGCGTTAAATCTCTTTGACATATATGTTAAAAATGTTACCTGTCTTGTAATTTTCTTCATAAGTCTAAATTGTTCAGCTGTTTCGCTTACTAACGCTGATTTTATTGCTTGCTGTAGGGAGAACAAAATTACATCCTTTTTCTTGCAAACATTTCTATGCTTATCATTGGCTTGTTGGTAACGGCCCATGTGGCTGTTCTCTGAGTGACATGACAGAGAACGAATAAAAAATAGGACTTCTACTCGCTCAGGCAAATCGTAGGAGCGAATAATATGAGCTTGCAAATATGGATAGTTTATTTATGCTTTATTTACTTTAATTTGTGTATGCTTACTTAGCCAGGTCGTTATAAATAAAAAAAGTCACGTGCAGTCAGTACAGTCGACGTATTCGTACGCAGCCATTATCATTATCATCATCATCACCATTATCATCATCATCATCACCATTATCATCATCATTGCTCGTCAGCATCTCAAGGGGCACAGACCTTCAACAAACTCATGCCAGGTCATCGTATCCCGAGCCATTAGTTCAAGGTCTCTTCATGTATTCATAGTTCCGTTCATGTCTGTCACCAGTTCTATTCTGCGTGTGTTCTTCGGCCCCCCCCCCCCCCCCTCTGCCTCTTTACCCGGAAGATTCCAGAATAACGACTGCCTGGTAACGCTATGAACCGGCTTCCTTAACGTGTGTCCACGTAGCTTCCTTAAAGTGTGTCCACGTAGCTTCCTTAACGTGTGTCCACGTAGCTTCCTTAACGTGTGTCCACGTAGCTTCCTTAACGTGTGTCCACGTAGCTTCCTTAAGGTGTGTCCACGTAGCTTCCTTAACGTGTGTCCAATTCTACACCAGCATCTCTTCACCTCTCGTTCCACTGGTACTTACTTGGTTCGTGTCATCTGTTCCACATTGGTGACCTTGTACCGTTTCATTCCTACAATTCTAGGCATGCACTCATTTATCATTTATGAAAGTCTGTAAATTATTGGTTGCTGTTTGTGTTGTTCTCCATATTCCACTGCCAGACTGTAGGACTGACTTGACATTTGAGATTGAAGATTTGAAGTTTTTGCGGCTTGTAATTTCTACAAAATGGGTCAGCCGGTCGCATGCCCAACCGTCCCTAGTTGCTTTCTACGACATGCATGGTAGGTTACTGTGTTACTATTCTTTGTGCCCCCCCCCCTCCTTTTTTTTCGTTCCCTGGCAACACACAGGTGATTAGCACACAGCACAGTCAACATAATATCACAATAATTCTATTAATTATTGACTGTCCTAGACCCAGTTTTACGGAATTCATATTGCGTCACTACAATTTTATCTCACGCCTGCTGTTAAGTTGAAGAGTTAAGTTTTCTTGGAAACGTCGAGTATTGTTTGGCAGGGTCTGTCTAGTTTTCCCCTGTACTATTGCCTCAAGTACATCGTATAGTGGCCACTCATGTCTCAAATTGGTGCAGGTTTTGTTGTTCTTCCGTGTTCAGCCGTGGTTCTCAAACAGGGGTACGGGACCCAAAGATGCAGAAATAGAGAACGCAGTCAGCGACCCATAGCTTGACTGCTTGCATCAGGGTCAGCGAATCAGAGCTGACCAAGACCCTACTCCACCTTCACGTGGTGGTCCTGGAAACAGATTGCATCACTGCAGTCTGGATGAGCGAGTAGGGATCGCAGAGGGAAGGCAAACCCGGTCCCAAAAAATGCCGTGCTGAAGTCGGATGTGTCGACCGAAAGGTGCAGATATCACAGCTCCGGCGTAAACGGCGACACAACGCAACCAACGTCCTTTTCAGGGCGAACGAGGAAGAAGAAGAAGGACGCTAACAAAAATAGACAGAAATGCAAATAATGAGCAAAATCAGTTAATGCTTTGACAAAGTAAAATATTCAAGTAGATGAAGTTCTAAATACAGGTATTAAAATACAGAGATATGCAGCTACTGTGCTGCCAAATATCTTCTTTTTTTTTTTTTAAGAGACGCCTTGAAACGTGCGTGAGGTTATCTGGTGAACAAAAAGGTGCTTCTACAATAGAGAGATGCAGCCTGTTTCCAGGACCGCCACATGGAGGTGGAGTAGGGTCTTGGTCAGCTCTGGTTCGCTGACCCTGACGCACGCAGTCTAGCTATGGGTCGCTAACTGCATTTCTCACTGTTGACGCGTTATTCTCTTTCTGTCATTATCATGTTCGTTATGTACACTTTTTGCTTTTCTTCGCATTATTAGTTTTTTTTTTTTTAAATTACTTTGAATATTTAAGACATAATAACCATCTGCCGGTCGGTGTTTACATTCTGCACTTAATGATGCATGCACATTCATTGAACTGTATTGTAAATTTGTACTCAGCAAAACCCGTTGTTGTTTAGTTGCATTGCAGTGAAATTTTAAACGATTATCTGGCGGACAGACATTAGCTGGATACAAGTATTATTATTCTTATTATAGATTTTTGGAGTCTTTTAATCTTAGATTGTCTTACTTCTCCCATTCTATTAGTTCATGTCTCATTCGGATCGAGTCTTCACTCCTGGCACTTACATTTGCCGTTTCCATTCCTGATCCTTACACTTACAGCTCCTAGCCCTTACATATTACAGCTCCCTGCCGGGCCTTCACATATCACAGCTTCCAAACATTTATCATTTCAGTTTATGAACATAGGGCCCTGCTTCAACCCATACACGGGTTAAGATACTCTGTTCTAACCCCTCCCCCCCCCCACACCTCTCGGCCACAATACATCATGATTGTGACGTGTTTTTTTTTCTGCGTATGTTTATTACTTCCCTAGACCCCACATCGATCATTATTAATATTTCTGACCATATAATTGCTAACCACATTTCCCTATCTGATCACTGTGATAAAGCAGTGTCATGCACTCTTTGTCTGTTTTGTTCTTTGTTTTTCCCTTCTCTGTCACTGGCATTCATGCGTATTCTTTCCACAGTCAATCAATCAATACCCTTTAGCTCCCCAAGGAGCAAAGGCTTTCAACACAGTTATGCTGATTTCTCCTATCACGTGCCATCAACCTCAAGTTCTTTCCACGTATTCCTCGTCATTTTCACCTGTCTCCAGTGCTCGTTGCCATATGTTTTTTTGGTCTACACGTAAATCTCTTTGACTTGGGATTCTAGAACAATGACTGCCTTGTAATGCTATTAACAGGTTTTCTCAGTGTGTGTCCTATCCATCTCCAGTGTCTTCTTCTCACCTCTTATTCCAATAACACTTGTCTGGTTCTTGTCATGAGTTCCACATTGGTGACCTTGTCATGAGTTCCACATTGGTGACCTTGTCATGAGTTCCACATTGGTGACCTTGTCATGAGTTCCACATTGGTGACCTTGTCATGAGTTCCACATTGGTGACCTTGTCATGAGTTCCACATTGGTGACCTTGTCATGAGTTCCACATTGGTGACCTTGTCATGAGTTCCACATTGGTGACCTTGTCATGAGTTCTACATTGGTGACCTTGTTATGAGTTCCACATTGGTGACCTTGTCATGCCATTTCAATCCTTCTGTTCTACGCAAGCATCTATTTATAAAAGTCTGTAGATTTATGAAAGTCTGTAGATTTATACAAGTCTGTAGATTTCTGAAAGTCTGTAGATTTATACAAGTCTGTAGATTTCTGAAAGTTTACGGGTTCTTTCTACAGTTTTCGCATTTATGTCATAATTTACTATTTGCTTGTAATTGCACCACTCAGTGAAGCAATTAATAATAATAATATATTATTCCCCTTAAAGTGAAGAGAAACCACAGCAGTTTAAAAAAAAAAAAAACTCATCTAGAATAATTCAGTGAAGGTGCAGTAAATGTAAATTGAATGAAGATAAACCACAGCAGCTGGTTGACCATACTCGTTGACCCTACTGGTTGACCATACTTGTTGACCATACTGGTTGACCATACTTGTTGACCATATTGGTTGACCATACTTGCTGACCATACTGGTTAACCATACTTGTTAGCCATGCTGGTTGATCCTACTTGTTGACCATACTGGTTGATCCTACTTGTTGACCACACTGGTTGGCCATACTGGTTGATCCTACTTGTTGACCATACTGGCTGACTACACTGGTTGGCCATACTGATTGGCCATACTTGTTGACCATACTGGTTGACCATACTTGTTGACCATACTGGTTGACCATACTTGTTAACCATACTGGTTGGCCATACTGGTTGATCCTACTTGTTGACCACACTGGTTGACCATACTGGTTGATCCTACTTGTTGACCATACTGATTGACCTTACTGTTTGACCTTACTGGTTGACAATACCGATTGACCTTACTGGTTGACCGTCATATTGATTTACAGTGTGCATATTTTAAAGCCTCGTGTATTTCCTAGGCGTATCCAGTGGCATACAATTTAGAGTGGTTACTTCTCAAGGCAAATGTGCTGGTTTCGAAACCTGTTAGCGTAACTTTCCATTCTACCCAGCTACAAAATGGATACCTTACTCTGCACTAAAAAAAAGCGTGGGGCGCTTAAGCGCTTATCATATATTTTATCCATCAATGTCTAATGAAGTATAACGTAGTATATCCCAGACCTAAGGGTCTTTTATATTTGGACATGCGCCCCAATATAACCGACTAGGTTGAACGGGACACGCCTCGCCAAAACGAGGCAAAAGTTTTACATAATGAAGTATTGTCACGGGACGCGAGTAAGTCTGCAATTAAATTCCTAAAACCTAATGGTAATATTTTGTCGGTAAATTTCTCACTGAATGAGTGTGTATTTCGACTTTCTATACTGATTGTCGGCACAGACATCGTTTTCATCAGTCGTGGAAAATTGACCAATTTTACAAGGAATGTTGACATAACAATAGCCATCGCTCGGCGTGAGTCTTGTAAACGTAATAACATTCACCTGTAGAAAGTCATAAATGTCGCCCAACAGGGAGACATTACATAAACAGTCCATCGCCGGACGTCGCGGGTGTGTTTACACAAAGCCAGTAATACCCAATTATTATTTTGGCTAGTAATAGAACATAATGTGCAGTCGGCGACAGAAGGCCAAGTAATTTTACAATGAGTATTGTGGTCAGTCGTTCAGACAAAGTAATATTGGATTAAAGGAGACTGAAAGTCTGAGCCAGGGACAACATGAAAGCAGTATGAATACGAAATTATAACGAGAAGAACAACACTGTACGTGCCCCAAAAGATGAACGCAGACAAGTTGTCTCGGATAAGCAAAATATGAGAGCGACCATAGCAAAATAATACAGGAAATTTTACACAGTTTGAGGACGGAATGTCTGACTTTAGGAAAACAAACGAAATTTCACATGACACAGGAAGCGAACCCGAAAAATCGCCCTAGGCGATCCAGACGATATATAACCCAACTATATTCATTGCTTGGCATTGGTAAGAGAAACCATTCCGCCAACCAAGACTTGGGGTTCTAGATTTCACGAGAAAGAATCAAGACATTGTGTCAGTGAAATTCGTATAGGGACACCAAGGTTAGTGTAATATATTTTGTACTTTATCATTATTATGTCTTAACTTCATTCAGATAATATATACATATTTTCCATAAATATAACACTGTAAATACCAGTCACGTTTATTATAATATTATATTTCACACTAATAAGTACAGGTTGCAATAAACGCCATGCAAAGAATTATTATATTTGTAAGATTGCACAGTTTCCAGTAACTATAACGAAGTAAATACAAGACACTTTTATGTGGCCTTTTACATTACCGGTTAACCGTGCAGTAAACACCGCACAGCCCTTTCTTATAGTGATAAGATTTCACATACAAGACACTACAGGCGTAGCATAGTTTACGGGATACTTACAAAGGGTTCATTATTTTATCCATCACAGTGGTAGAGACAGGGACCATTTGAGATACTCATCCTTAGTCTACTACGTGGTTGGCGTTAATCACAGGACAAGCTTTAGAGTAGGGCCGACCGAGATACTGCGACGACACGCATCTCACACGTAATTAACGGCAACAACCTACCAATACTCCACGGGGGTCAGAAAGGAATTTACCAGGCGGTGAAGGGTCTTTCTATCATCGACTACCCACCCAAAAAGAAAGCAGAAAATACCCAGAAGGATTGCTGCATTTCTAAATAGCTGTCCACGTGAAATTTAATGATCTGAAGTGGCAGTCGCCAACGGATGATTTTTACAACAAGTGCCTTTGAGAAATTTAATGATCTGAAGTGGCAGTCGCCAACGGATGATTTTTTACAACAAGTGCCTTTGAGAAACTATGATCAAAAGCTGCAAGAGCAGACGGGAGATTTTGTAACCCCAGTGCCTACCAAATTTATCGAGATCCTAAATTACATGCAGTAATGGACAGATTCTCCCTGTACAATTGATGCACCAACAAATACGAATATACAACATATTTCCATCATCGTCACCACATAAGCAAAATACCAAGACAACAAAAGGACATCTGCATAACAGACGAAGTCTCACCCGCCTAACATTGTGTTCAACCTCACCCATGAATAAGACACCTCGGACGCTCGGGACAATGTCAACACCGGCATTGTGAAAGACAAAAATACAAGCCGTGGACACCTGGCGAAATCGAGTGAACCGTCCAATGTTATTGTAGGCAGACAAAGACTTGTCCATTGTGTTCAAACAACCAGAGTTTATTGACAGTTAGCAAGAGACCAAGAAACACAAGATATCCTTTTTGTTAGTATTTAGGAGTTACTTAAATTCATCATCATCACATAGGGTAGACTTTAGATTCATTTGTGTATTTTGCATTAACTAATATCTTTCTTCACAGGGATAGTTAATGTTATTTCTAGTTGCATTTGTATCAGTGTAATTGAATGTTGTTATATTTCAGAACATTAATAAATGTTGTAGTTGTGTTTACCAACACACGTTATCACATATATAGAGAAGGAACGAAAGTGTGCGAAAGAGACATACTGTTCTTCTTCTCTTTCTCTTCTGTTCACTCAGTGTAATAGGGGAGTGGGGGCTCGTTAGTATATAGAGGGGGAGATAGAGTGGTAGGAGGTATATGTCACGAGATCCAGAATCACTGGGGCTATATGCTGGGAATTCATCCCAAAGTCTTATATTCACCTTCTCCACTCCTGCTGCTCATCTTCAACCGGGTGCCAGGCGAATCTGAGCCATTGACAAAGCCGGCACCTCACAGATAACTCTCTTTGGTTACCCTCACAGGGGTAACTTTGTGACATAATTGGGGGCTCGTCCGGGATATACCTTGGGACTTGCCCTAGACTAAAACATTAAATAATTCTTTTTTGCAAATTTTGTATAAACCTATTCACTGTCTTCTATACTGTTCCTTATTCTACTTAGGTAGAGGGAAAGAACACAGAATAGAGTATTAGATAACTAGATATTCATATTAGATATTAAGATTAGATATTCATAGTATATTAAGAAAGACATTGACACATGTTAGAAGATTACACCGTATTAATTTATATGCACTTTATTACTGCATCTGGTTACCAATATTGATTTGTTGTCATCATTATAAATTTACCTGGATTTTTGGTAGTACCATGTGGGACTCGATCAAAAGGCATTGTTGAAGTCGGACGCTTTGAACGAGCGACCCGACATTGTGTATTCCTTTTGTTCACAAGTGGACAATAGCGACTAAGCCACTGAGACGAAACATTTTAGTATTGTTTTCTTGGTAGGCAGGCAGTTGATGGTCAGAAATATTTGACTGGTATTCTTAGCAAGCCTTAGAATTGTATTGCCAAGGTTTTCTTTACTATTGTCATTTACCTGTACGGCTGTAAAGGTTATAGCAAAGCATACGGGACATTTGTTTTGGTTCTCCCTGTGGCCAAGGGCACAAATTTTTTCTTCGCCCTATATTTTTTTTCTCTCACATAATTTTGAGTAGCGATAGGCAGATTGAATTATAGCTTGATCATGGCAGATTTGATGCAAATTCGCGCTGCGATTATCCAGGAAGCAACTAGTTTAAAACTAGAAAAAAGGAGAACTTATGGAATATGTGGAAAAAATGTTAACGGCGCACAAAGAAGAGAGAAAAGACAAACTTGCAGAGCAAGAGAGAAAAGATAAACTAGCAGCAGAAGTAGAGCAAAGAAGATTGACATTAGCAGCGGAGAAGGAGGAGAGAGAAGCCAAGAAATTAGAAGCTGAGAGAGAGAGAGAGGCCGAGTATAGGAGATTCAAGGCAGAGTTAGAGAGAAATAAGGCAGAGAGAGAGCACGAACTTCGGATGAAGAGGTTGCTTAAAGCATTTGAACTATCCACAAGAGTTGAACCAGAAATATGTATTTCGGCCCATGAAGTGGCAGACGAGCTATCATATCGCCTAGAGGACACACCATCTTCGCCTTGCATTACGACATATGCAAAGAAATCTGCAGGAGAAACTGATTGCAGTTGACCGGTATCAGGGGAAGAAAGACAACTTGCTTTGCAATCCACATAGACAGGAAACTCAACACAACTCCTTTTCTCAGAACCAGAGGCAAGGGGAAAAATGGTGCCGGTATTGTCGCATGAAAAATCACTACACCAGTGAGTGCCGAAACCGCCCTCCTCTCCATCGCTTGGCGTATATAGAAACCCGAACAATGAAGGACAAAGAGTCCCGGAGAAAAGAGGGGGAAAAAATCACACCCGGCGGTAGTTAATTCAATGGATTCCAGACACCGCTGCAGAGATAACGGAAAGTTATTAAAAGGCACAGAAGAACCCACTCTAATTGCGAGCGGTACCTTCGATGGATCTTGCAAGGGGACTTCGAATAAAACAATTTCACCTGGCATCACAGGGAAGAAGAAAACAGGCACTTGTCTCCTGACATCAGGAGAACAATTATTACCTTACTCCACCGGCCCTTCTACGTGGAAAGAAGCGACCGGACAGGAACGGGCATTCGCTATTATCCACGGAAATAGACAGTTGCACACATCGCCTAAGTCTGCCTTTACCCAAGACGAGGAAAAGTCAGATCCTACCACTTTTAAAAACTTACGGAGAGAAATGTGTGCCTTTAGAAGGTATAACAACACATACGATTATCGGGACAGGGTGGACGACGGACACGGAGGCACCCCCCGACTCTCTTCAAAAGGAGGTAGAAGAGGATTATGAGGAGAAAAGTGTGGTAGAGCCGGCGGGGATACAGCAGCTCAACACCCATGGGACTCCGATTCTATATGTAGGCGAGACAAAAACTAAGCGGATAGAGAGAAGGAAAGACACCAGGCGACACAAGAGGAAACAGCTTGGTGTACGCGCTTTATGCAAGGCACAGCGCAGATGCGCGAAATTTACAACACACTGTACCCGATATAAATGGACAGATGGGTTGCACCGTATCTTGAATTATGACCATTCCACGGGCAAGATACACAAGATACGTAATAAGGACAAACAAGGGCCAACTTTGATCCGTCGTCGGATTCAAAGATTGGTTAGCAGAAGAAAGAAGTGGGGAAACATTTTTTATTTCGACAGAGCGAAGAAAAGACACACTGAGAGTTAGTGTCAATAAGAATGGACCACTCAAAAGAAAGAAGAGGTTTAAACCTGGCAACGAATATTACAAGGACCCTAATGCAAAGGGGCGGAAAAGGAAAAGTGATATTGTAGGGACGGCGACTAGCGCCCGGATTCCCTCGGAACACAACGTTGTCAATAGAGAAAGAGCGGAAGAGGTATTCGATTCCAGGCTGGAATTCGATTCGAAAATCAGTTCAAGACTGGTTAGATCAGAACAATTGACTGATGGAACTGTGGAAATTCAGGTCACAGGTAACGGCGATCCTCCAATGATGGCGGCTATCGCCCGGACTCCCATTGAAGGCAGATATGTCAAGGGAGAACTACGAACGGCAGTTTTAAATGATCATACATACGAAGTCATTTTAGGCTACAAATATGTGAGTTTAGGAGACACTCGTCAATCAAGAGTCACAGCTGCAGTGCAGACAAGTGACCAAGCGAAGGAGAAGAGACAAGGAGACGAGGTTCACTTCCATCCGCAAGAGCTGAGACAAGCTCAAATGAACGATAAATCGGTAGAACCGTGTTTTAAGAAGAGACTGAAGGGAGACAATCCACCAGAACCAGGAGACTGTTTTAAACAGCAAGGACAACTCCTTAGGAAAGTAGAAAAGCGCGGATATGAGTATAAGCAACTGGTAGTACCAGCACGATATAGATTTTATATCTTAGGTATGGGACATGCTAGTGAATCTAGTGGTCAGGTCAGACAATACATCACTACGCAAAGAATCACCCACCATTATTATTGGCAGGGAATCGCAAGGGACATGGATCAATTTATCAGATCAGGTCCTGAATGCCAGAGAGGGGCATCAAATCATGGGAAAAGTGAGGAAGCCACTGTTAAGGGAAACAGACTACGTATGAAGAAGAGGAGGCGTCAACATGACGGAGAATATAATACGACTGGTCCTAAGTGTGAGCTAGAGATAGCATATGTTTTACTGTTTATGCATAGCAAACAGAACAGGTTACAGATTGGATGGCACGGGCCATACACAATGGTCGAGAAGGCATCTCGAACCAATGATAAGATTCCAATGGAGAATCAGCTGGAAATATATAATATTATTCTGCTAAAGAGATACTTAGCCAGACACATAACTGAAGCGGCCAACTTCAGGACACGAGCAGCCACAAAGCATTTGAATAAAGGAAATCCGAACTCAGCACTGCAGCCCAATGCGGCTAGACAGTCATCTGCAGGTGTGCAGAAAATCACAACACACTCTACGAACGTAGTCGAGCAGGGGCGACAACTCTTGACTACGGTCACGATATTGAAACAGGAAAGGGAGCAGCTCTTTATAGCTGATGCAGGAGAAGCAACTGAGGAAGATTGCGAGAAGAACGATTTGAACGAGGAGAAGGATGGTGGAAACGAGGAAGATGAGGAGGATAGTGATAGCGAGGAGATAACATCAGCCGACAATAGGGAATGTAAAATGCATCCTGACTCGCAGGAGTCTTCCCAAGCTAAGACTTCGTGTGGGGGACATATGTCACGGGACGCGAGTAAGTCTGCAATTAAATTCCTAAAACCTAATGGTAATATTTTGTCGGTAAATTTCTCACTGAATGAGTGTGTATTTCGACTTTCTATACTGATTGTCGGCACAGACATCGTTTTCATCAGTCGTGGAAAATTGACCAATTTTTACAAGGAATGTTGACATAACAATAGCCATCGCTCGGCGTGAGTCTTGTAAACGTAATAACATTCACCTGTAGAAAGTCATAAATGTCGCCCAACAGGGAGACATTACATAAACAGTCCATCGCCGGACGTCGCGGGTGTGTTTACACAAAGCCAGTAATACCCAATTATTATTTTGGCTAGTAATAGAACATAATGTGCAGTCGGCGACAGAAGGCCAAGTAATTTTACAATGAGTATTGTGGTCAGTCGTTCAGACAAAGTAATATTGGATTAAAGGAGACTGAAAGTCTGAGCCAGGGACAACATGAAAGCAGTATGAATACGAAATTATAACGAGAAGAACAACACTGTACGTGCCCCAAAAGATGAACGCAGACAAGTTGTCTCGGATAAGCAAAATATGAGAGCGACCATAGCAAAATAATACAGGAAATTTTACACAGTTTGAGGACGGAATGTCTGACTTTAGGAAAACAAACGAAATTTCACATGACACAGGAAGCGAACCCGAAAAAATCGCCCTAGGCGATCCAGACGATATATAACCCAACTATATTCATTGCTTGGCATTGGTAAGAGAAACCATTCCGCCAACCAAGACTTGGGGTTCTAGATTTCACGAGAAAGAATCAAGACATTGTGTCAGTGAAATTCGTATAGGGACACCAAGGTTAGTGTAATATATTTTGTACTTTATCATTATTATGTCTTAACTTCATTCAGATAATATATACATATTTTCCATAAATATAACACTGTAAATACCAGTCACGTTTATTATAATATTATATTTCACACTAATAAGTACAGGTTGCAATAAACGCCATGCAAAGAATTATTATATTTGTAAGATTGCACAGTTTCCAGTAACTATAACGAAGTAAATACAAGACACTTTTATGTGGCCTTTTACATTACCGGTTAAACCGTGCAGTAAACACCGCACACAGCCCTTTCTTATAGTGATAAGATTTCACATACAAGACACTACAGGCGTAGCATAGTTTACGGGATACTTACAAAGGGTTCATTATTTTATCCATCACAGTGGTAGAGACAGGGACCATTTGAGATACTCATCCTTAGTCTACTACGTGGTTGGCGTTAATCACAGGACAAGCTTTAGAGTAGGGCCGACCGAGATACTGCGACGACGACACGCATCTCACACGTAATTAACGGCAACAACCTACCAATACTCCACGGGGGTCAGAAAGGAATTTACCAGGCGGTGAAGGGTCTTTCTATCATCGACTACCCACCCAAAAAGAAAGCAGAAAATACCCAGAAGGATTGCTGCATTTCTAAATAGCTGTCCACGTGAAATTTAATGATCTGAAGTGGCAGTCGCCAACGGATGATTTTTACAACAAGTGCCTTTGAGAAATTTAATGATCTGAAGTGGCAGTCGCCAACGGATGATTTTTTACAACAAGTGCCTTTGAGAAACTATGATCAAAAGCTGCAAGAGCAGACGGGAGATTTTGTAACCCCAGTGCCTACCAAATTTATCGAGATCCTAAATTACATGCAGTAATGGACAGATTCTCCCTGTACAATTGATGCACCAACAAATACGAATATACAACATATTTCCATCATCGTCACCACATAAGCAAAATACCAAGACAACAAAAGGACATCTGCATAACAGACGAAGTCTCACCCGCCTAACATTGTGTTCAACCTCACCCATGAATAAGACACCTCGGACGCTCGGGACAATGTCAACACAGGCATTGTGAAAGACAAAAATACAAGCCGTGGACACCTGGCGAAATCGAGTGAACCGTCCAATGTTATTGTAGGCAGACAAAGACTTGTCCATTGTGTTCAAACAACCAGAGTTTATTGACAGTTAGCAAGAGACCAAGAAACACAAGATATCCTTTTTTGTTAGTATTTAGGAGTTACTTAAATTCATCATCATCACATAGGGTAGACTTTAGATTCATTTGTGTATTTTGCATTAACTAATATCTTTCTTCACAGGGATAGTTAATGTTATTTCTAGTTGCATTTGTATCAGTGTAATTGAATGTTGTTATATTTCAGAACATTAATAAATGTTGTAGTTGTGTTTACCAACACACGTTATCACATATATAGAGAAGGAACGAAAGTGTGCGAAAGAGACATACTGTTCTTCTTCTCTTTCTCTTCTGTTCACTCAGTGTAATAGGGGAGTGGGGGCTCGTTAGTATATAGAGGGGGAGATAGAGTGGTAGGAGGTATATGTCACGAGATCCAGAATCACTGGGGCTATATGCTGGGAATTCATCCCAAAGTCTTATATTCACCTTCTCCACTCCTGCTGCTCATCTTCAACCGGGTGCCAGGCGAATCTGAGCCATTGACAAAGCCGGCACCTCACAGATAACTCTCTTTGGTTACCCTCACAGGGGTAACTTTGTGACAAGTATAAAGCAGAAGTTAATTTCATGCAGAATTAGCGCCTCACGCTTTTTGTCAATTTGATGTTACATTTTTTGACTGCAAGCTATAAATACCTTGAAGAATTATTTTTGGGTTTTTAGTGCATTAAAAGCGTGTGTTTAAAATATGTTTTTACATTTTTTTATTTTCTTCTTTTTAGTGTTAGAAAAATTATGACATACCAAAACATAAACAATATTTTTACTTATTGTAAATCTGGTCTAACATTTCTTAAGCGATCCATGTCTTTTAGAGCATCAATATTACACGGCTTTGTGCCTGTTAATTTGGTGCAACCAATTTCTTCAATTTGAAGTTCATCTAGAGATCGAACTCGACATTCCTTTGATTCATAATTTTATAATTTGAATTGTTTCCCTTGATTTAGCTAGACACTTGTTTGAGTACTGCCTTGTTTTACGCATAGAAAAAAATAAAGCACACCAAGTACTCTTGAATTTTTAATTAACTTGAATTGATTATGGCCCCTGATTTGTTTACATTTCTTTACGAAAAACTTTAATTACACATAATGTCGTAATTACAATATTAAATTATTAATAATTGACTGATTATTGTATTGTCATCGGGAATACACAACTATGCTAAGTTTCAGAGCTATTGCTGGGGAGCCGCGCTAGCGTAGTGGTTACAACACCGCTCTGGCGACCGGGTGATTCAGGATCAAACCCGGGCGACGGCATTTGAGGATTTTTTGTCGACCGGGATTTGGACTGGATTAACTCGAGACCTGGCGAGGACATTTGAAGGAGTGTCGTCGACCAGGGACTGGCGGCTCCTGAGCCGACCCAGCTCTAATGGGTACCTCCGAAAACGGCGAGTATCTGCCTGAATGGCGAGGGACACTTGTCTCTGTACAAGAAAATAGGATACTCACGTAAAAATCAATGTCAGGTTAGACATTACAAATAACCTGAGATTTCGCCTCGAGTATTAGCGGGCGTACGAAAAAAAAAAAAAAAAGCGCTATTGCTCATCTGAAAGTGATTGAAAAATCGATAGGTAGATTTGAAAGTGACATACAAGTGAAGTTAAATAAAAGCGTATAATAATGAAAGGAATTAGCAAGACATGGATCAACCCCGAAGTGATGGCACGGGTCAAGAGCACCTGGTGTGAGCTGTTGAAAGCTAATTGCTTCTTGAAGAGCTGAATTAATGATGATAATAGTAATAACTTCATATTACATACATTATGTATGTTTCGCTTCTTTTTTAATATCCCGCCACTAACTTACTTTTGCATTTACTGACATAAGTAGTTAGAAATAGTAATTTTAACGTCAACTTGAACCACTTTAGTCGTTTGTCCCCCAACCACGCCTATTGATGCCACTAACGACGTTAAATTACTTGTTCGGGACGTATTAACGGAACAGCGTAGAGTGTTTGCGATAATTGCAAGCACGGTTTGGCAAACGAAATGTGCGCATAATGTTGTGTTAATACTTAACGGTTTGACATTTCAGGGATGTGGTCGTATATGTATATGTTTGTGTGTGTGTTCCTGGCGCTGCGGTTAGCTTTAAATTGTGTGGTCAACAGTGATGCAGTAAGGGCTTGAGCAATAGCAAGACACGAAGCTAGCGTTTATTTAGTATTTCCTTCTGTGATTTCACTTTTGTTATTTCAGAAACTAATTCAATATTTTAATGAGTTCAGTATTCAGTTACTTGCGCCTGTTTGTAATAATTCAGTTCGTCATTCACGAAATATTTGGTATTTATTCATTGGCATTGACTTATTCTTGTGTCCGTCAATCGTACAATCTTTGTTTCAATCGTTGTCTTAGTCATCCGCTCAGACATTTCAGTTGTCTCTAACTCCTTCACTTTCACCACACCATCACAAACAAGAACAACAGCAACAGCCAAACTATTTCACTTTATTCATAAATGGGTTCTTGCATAGAATAGGACGAACGAACGAACTTTATTTTCAAAGGGTTGAGAATTGGGCACGCAGACCCGTCTGACATTCTGCCCTTTCTTTCTCTCACCTTTTGTACTGAATTCATTTATTCTCACATGCATAAGGATTTCAAGTTGTGTAACAAGAACACCAATGACATAAATCTGACTTCTTCTTCTTCTTCTTGCGATCGCATCTTTGATGATTACACCGTCAGACGAGTTCTCATGATGAATTCGACTGTTGTTTGAAGTTCCTCTTTAACTCCATATAGCTTTGAGTTTAGTGTTGAGTCATTGGGCCAGTATATCTTTCTTAACTGGTCATACAGAGGACAGTCCTGTAGAACATGCTCAGCAGTTTGTTCGTTTAATCCACATGTGCACAGTGGTGAAGCAGACAATCGTAGCTTGTGCATGTGTTTATTCAGTTTGTTATGCCCTGTCCTGAGTCGAAAAATAGTTGTCTGTCCCTGCCGGTCGAGAGTGTGATAGTCGTCTTTGGGTTGGTTCTGTTCTCTTCTGATAGTCTGGATAGCTCTCTTTTTCTCAAAGTATGTGACTTCATTATCTTCTTGTTCACATTCTCCTCCCTTTTTTGCAAGTTTATCTGCCTTTTCATTTCCGGGTACACCACAATGAGATGGTACCCACTGAAGTATGGTTCTCTTTTTGGCAGCTACCTTGTTTAGTTCATTTCTCAGATGCGGGAGTTTACCACCCTTGAGAGCTTGCAGGACAGACAGTGCATCTGTGAGGATGACTACCTGGTGGCAGTCAGAGTTGGTGTTATAAATCATATTTGCAGCTTGCTCTAGAGCTTGAACCTCAGCTGTATAGTTGGAACAGAATTTACCAGTGGGAATGTGCCTAGTCTCATAGTGGTTGTCAGGATATGAGATAAAGATACCGGCACCTCCATTCCTAACAGCATTAGTTGCTGATCCATCTGTATAGGCATGTATCCATGATTGATCGGGATAGCTTTCTTGGATCATACTCAATGTAGCAGTTCGTTTTTGCAGATCATTATACTCACATCCACTTGTGAGACCACTGACTGTTGTATTAATTTGGAGGGCACTGCTGGCCTGCTCCCATGGTACAGGGTATAGGGTGGGCTTCAGTGGTGTTGTCTTCATGGATAGGTCTTCTTGATGCTGTCTTATAAGTCTTTTCCCCCGATGCACAAAGCTGCTACGCTTTAGACGTCCCAATGCCAGATCATCTAGTCTTGCCTTCATTGGGTGCATTGGCATACTGTTGTACTTTTCCATCTGGATCATGGTTTTTGTGTCTCTTCTATGGGACAATGTCTGTAATCCAGCAACCTTCTGCATCTCTGTTATTGGTGTAGTTTTCATGGCTCCTGTAATGAGCCTGAGAGCTTGATTTTGCACCTTGTCCAAAGACTGCAGATGTGAGTTAGCAGCTGATGACCATGCTGCTGAGCTAAACTCTAAGTGTGGTCTTATTACTCCATTATAAATCTTCTTTAGATTTCGTTCATTTGCTCCCCAGTTGGTACCTGCTAATTTTCTGAGTATGCCTAGTCGTCTTCGGGCCTTTCCTTCTGCATTTTCAATATGCTTATTCCATGTAAGCCTTTGGTCAAATGTCACCCCAAGATAGGTGGGGTAGCTTTCTTCCTTGATCACGGTTGTCCCTAGGTGTATGTTAGCTGATTTGTCCTTGGGGGCGAGGGAGAACAGTGTTGTGGAGGTTTTGTCTGTGTTTATTGTGATAAGCCATTTCTCTGCCCATGACACTAGCATGTCTGCTGCCCGCTGCATTCTATAATTTGCTGTGGTGACATTTTCATCAGCGCACCAGAGTACTAGGTCATCTGCATATAAGGCAGCTTTAACTCCTGCAGGGAGATCTTTCACCAGGTCATTGATGTAAACAAGGAAGAGTGTTGGGGAAATTACTCCTCCTTGAGGTACCCCCTGATGGAGCAACACTTTTCTGCTCTGCAGACCGTCAAGAGTGACTCTAGTTCTCCTGTTATGCAAGTATGACTGGATCCATTTCATCATGTTGCCTTGGATTCCACTTCTCCTAAGTTTTGCAATGAGGCCATCTTTCCACACCTTGTCAAAGGCCTGCTTGAAGTCGACCCAGATCGTTAGGACCTTTTTCTTCTCCTGGAAGGCATCTTCTATTGCTTGAGACAAGTAAGTAACTTGGTCTTCTATACTGTAGCATTCTCTAAATCCAGCTTGTTCCGGCACCAGGATCTGCTCAGACTCTAAATACCATTTCAATCTGTGGTTGACTATTCGCTCCATAGTCTTCCCAACACAGCTTGTGAGACTGATTGGCCGGTAACTTGCAGCCTCGGTCTTACATTTCCCTTTCTTTAGTATGGGTATTGTGATGGCTTCTCTCCATACTTGGGGTACCATTCCTTTCAACCAGCTGTGGTTGAATATCTCAAGCAGTTTTGTCTTTGCTGCTGAGCTCAGATTTACTAGCATTTCGTTGCTGATTTTGTCTGGGCCGGGTGACTTTTGAAACTTAAGCTTGGAAATAGCCTTCTGTAGTTCTCCTAGTGTGATGGGTTCCCTCATTGGGGCAGGAGTATCTGTCTGTCCCATGGTTGCCAGTATTTCTTTTCTTATCTCTCTCTGATGGTCTATGTTAATGGGTAAGTTGCTTTCTGAACTGTATCTTCTAGCAAACAAGTCTGCAGCTTGTTTTCCTCTGAAAAGTTTGCCACCTTCATCCAATGTGATAGTCTGCCTTGGTGAGGAATGCTCTTCATTTAGAGACTTGACTAATCTCCAAAGTTTCCTGCCGTCTTTCTCAAGGTTCAGCGATGCCGTTTTAGTTCTCCAGCTTTTCCGCTTTTCTTCTAGCTTTGTTCTCTGAAACTCTGCTACAGCCTTTTTCCATTTGTTGTGAGTTTCAAGTGAAGGCTGAGACTCTGCGTCCTTTCTAGCCTTGTCCATAGCTTCCTGACGTTCTTGGAGTGTGCTGGACCAGTATGGTATGTAGTTACGCCGGCATCCTTTGGGAATGGTTTCTTTTGCAGCTTGTAGTATGCATCTGTTGAAGTCTTTTACCACTTCATTAATGTCTCAGTTCTGTACCTTGAGGGTAGACAGCAGCGTGTTCACCTGATGCCTGAATAAACCCCAGTTGGCTTTTTTGTAGTTCCATCTTGTAATGGCTGGGCCTGTACTGAGAGTTGCACTCTGGACAGTAAGAAAGATTGGGCGATGGTCGCTTCCCCCTAGTTGGTCTCCTACTTCTCTACTAATAGATCCAGCTATATCTGGTGTGGAGAAGGCAAGATCTGGTGTTGAGGTTGTGTGCCATCCTCTGGAGTAGAAGGTAGGAGTATCTGTGGCATTATTGACTAGGATTAGGGAGTGATCATCTTGCCAAGTTTCAACCTCTTCACCTCTGTGATCCAGATGGTTATAGCCCCAGCTCTGGGAGTGGCTATTAAAGTCTCCAACTGCTATAAAGTTGGTGGCTGGTACCTGTATAGAGCTGAGACTCAGGGGTTTGTTGTTCGGACAGTAATAGTTCAGGAGTTCTATTTCCATCTTGTCTACCTTTATCTGCAGCAGCTGATATTCTGCTCCATCCATGAAGGTTTTCCTTTCGTGTGCAGGAATGTTATTCCTTACAAGAGTAAGTACTCCTCCTTTTCGTCTATCTTGTCTGTCGGATCTGAAGCATTGATATCCCCTTATTTTAAAGGTTTGATCTGCTTTCAAGTGAGTCTCTTGGATACAGCAAACACTGACTTGCTTCTCATACAAGATGTTTTCCAGCTCTGTCTTTTTGCTGTATCCAGCCTGCTTGCTGTTCACTCCCTCTGCATTCCAGTGCATCATGACAAGTGGCACTCTGGGTTTCTCTTTTTCTGTTTTGTTTTGGTCAGTAGTTCTCCTCCGCCGTCTGTTGACTCCACAAGACGGTCTAGAGGGTCCTCCAGTAGCTGAGGGTGGGCTCTGTCGAGGCTCAGAGCCCGGCACTGCACCTGCCTGGTGGAGCTCCACAGGGCGAGCACCAGAACGAGATTTATTTGACGGTGTACTCTCCATAGAAAAAAAAAAAGCGAGTTGCATGATACTGTGGTTTCCGGTGCGCCTTCTGGCCCAGTATCTACGACTTTAGCACCTGTTCAACGGGAGAGTGGGCTCATCCCTAATCTGTTTATGTTCCCAGTAGTAGACTATTCGCAAGCAGCCTGGGGGTGTCACTGCTCTGCGCGGACCTTGTTTACCGAGGCGGCGTCCGAGCTCGTATGGTGAAAATATGGTTGCGTTATCTTCAAAATAGCCCTGTCTTTCCCGTGGCTTTTCTGCCATCCTGCAACTTTGAGTTAGGGAGTTCTGAGCTCCAGTCTCTTTCCCAGGCATTTTATCCTGGCCTGGCACGCATACAGAGGACCCCACTTCTGGTTCTAAGTTAGCAGTTGGGGATAGGTGGGGTAGCACACTGTGCATTCCCCGTCATCCAGGGGGCTCTCCAACTATGCAGAGCTTGCACAATGCTGTGCTCTGGTTCGGGCCTCTCCCAAGGAATCCTCACGTCCTGCACAGAGCCACTTCCCGATACCCACCACCTGCCAACCCTCCATTGTAGAAATCTCCTGCATGCGGCCATCCAGTCAAGAGCCAGTAATAAGTCTGGTGCCCAAGTGATCCCCCCAAGCTCAGTGTGCAATGCTGGGTTCTCATCATGCTGCAACACAGGAGGGATTGTGATGCTCAGCCATCTCTCTCAATTCTGCACCGATAAGTGACATCGGGGACTTAACTTTGCCTCAGTACTGGGAGGCCCCGTTTCCGGGTACACCCAGTGGAACAGGAGATGAGAAGACGCAGCTGGAGATAGATTGGGCACGTATTAAAGATACGTGTTGATAGTATTACTAGACAGTTCTTTTTCTGGAACGCTCCACCTCATAAAGCTTCTTGCAGTAAGACTGCATCCGGGGTAAGAGAAGTAGACCGAAAACACGTGGAGAAGAGAGCTAGAGACAGAAGTGAAAATGATGAGGAAGGAATGGAAAGACCTTGAGCTGATGGCACGTGATAGGAGGACTTGACATGTGTTTGTTGAAGGACTGTGCTCCTTGGGGAGCAAATGGGTAATGAATGAATGAATGAATGAATACTAGGTCCAGCTTTAAGAGGTGGAGGTGACCAGTTCCCTTACTCGCTGCCTTTGCCTTCTTTAGCTCGAGAGCAGAGTCAAGTACCCATTTACAGCTGGGTGGACTGAAGCGTTACGATACCAGGTTTTAAGTCAGAAATATACTATATTGTTTTTGTCCATTACCCCAAAGTTTATAGCTTTCATGGTCCAGAATCTCCAAATATTTTCATCATAGCATCATCATCATCACATCCCTTTTCGTTCCCTGTGAAGCACGGAGCCACAACTACAGCTGCCCCCCACCCCCCGGACAAGAAACCTGCTCTTTATGTGCTTTTGCAGTAGTGGTTTCTGTAGTGATTGGTTTTCACATGATGAGACAGGCAACCTCATGCACCGACTCCTCCTGTCTTGTGCCATCCGTCCGAGATCTTTCCTTGTCTTATTCCTGTCATTTATGTCGTCAGTTCTCACAGTAAGCGCGTGCTACGAGATGCCTGGCTGAGCAATAAGCCCAGACTTCCTTTGTCTCCTTACCTGATCCCGGGAACTACACGGAACAATGCTATCGATAAGGTGCATAATATTTAAGTCTTAGTCATGTCTGCGATTCTGTCATCTTGAGTTCTGAGACCAGAGAACAAACGACTGTTCGCATCTTTGTGACGTCATTCTTACTGGATCCTACGTGAAAGGAGTCTGGTGTCGCTGGGGGAGGGGTGCAGCTGGGTTTAATATGATCCATTGTATGGTCGCTTGGTCTGGGTTTCGATCTCATGATCCACATTGTTCAACAATTCTGAACCCTTTGTTTCGAACGCAGGGCGAGTCGTGACGCCAGGTGAAAAGTGTTGAGATATATCACGTGACAGGAAAGTGAGCGGTATCGAATTATGAAAGATATCGGGATCTTTCGATAATTTCGCTTGTCTGTTATCAGCTAACTAGTATGCCAAGGAAATATGGACCTAATATCATATTCCCAATATGCCTCAATGGGCATGAAATGGGGATCTTTTACATTTTCCTTTACTCTTTATTATCTAATCTTCATTTCTAAACTTCTTCTTCTCCAAGTACCGTGCCTAGTGGCGTAGGAGATCATGTCTCTCCGCTACTTCCTGTCAACAGTACAATTTATCAATTCTGTTGCTGCATTATGCATTTCGTAAGAGGCGACAAGCGTGTGCATGTGGCTGGCTACATCATCATGTACATCTGCAGGAACCTGGAAAAGACCATGGACATCGTCCTGCTGACAGACATGCCAGATTTAGCCAGACTAACTAACTAACGCAAAAGAAGAAGAAAAATGATAATGTAATTGCTGTACATACAACTGCTGCTAGGGCACATAAATGCTATACATACAACTGCGGCTAGGGCACATAAATGCTATACATACAACTGCTGCTAGGGCACATAAATGCTACACATACAACTGATGCTAGGGCACATAAATGCTATAGTGCAGACTTTTCCAAATGGACTAACTGGTAGTGTTGGCTGCATGCCCTATAGCACTGTTTCCCAAACTTTTTTGGGGTCACCGCCACCTTGGATCCTCCCAAGACACCGGGGGGGGGGGGGGGGTACAGTCCACTTTGGGAACCACTGCTCTGTAGAGAGAAAACTGGGAAATGTTAGAGAACATTTTATAAAATAAGAATATGAGAATTAGATGGAAAATACTGAGATAAACATGCAGAGGCACGTACTAATAGATCATCCACAATCTGGATGCACAACCCACTTTGGGACAACAAGAAACAAGGGACAACAAGAAACAAGGGACAAAAAGAAACAAGGGACAACAAGACACAAGGGGCAACAAGAAACAAAGGACAACAAGACACAAGGGGCAACAAGAACCAAAGGACAACAAGACACAAGGGACAACAAGACACAAGGGACAACAAGACACAAGGGACAACAAGACACAAGGGACAACAAGAAACAAGGGACAACAAGACACTAGGGACAACAAGACACAAGGGATAACAAGACACAAGGGATGACAAGAAACAAGGGACAACAAGAAACAAGGGACAACAGGACACTAGGGACAACAGGACACTAGGGACAACAAGACACTAGGGACAACAAGACACTAGGGACAACAAGAAACAAGGGACAACAAGACACAAGGGACAACAAGACACAAGGGGCAACAAGAACCAAAGGACAACAATACACAAGGGACAACAAGACACAAGGGACAACAAGAAACAAGGGACAACAAGACACTAGGGACAACAAGAAACAAGGGACAACAAGACACAAGGGATAACAAGAAACAAGGGACAACAAGAAACAAGGGACAACAAGACACAAGGGGCAACAAGAAACAAAGGACAACAAGACACAAGGAACAACAAGAAACAAGGGAAAACAAGAAACAAAGGGCAACAAGAAACAAGGGACAACAAGAAATAAGGGACAACAAGAAACAAGGGACAACAAAACACAAGGGGCAACGAGAATCAAGGGGCAACAAGAAACAAGGGACAACAAGACACAAGGGACAACAAGGGACAACAAGACACAAGGGACAACAAGAAACAAGGGACAACAAGACGCAAGGGACAACAAGAAACAAGGGACAACAACACACAAGGGACAACAAGAAACAAGGGACAACAAGACACAAGGGACAACAAGAAACAAGGGACAACAAGACACAAGGGACAACAAGAAACAAAGGGAAACAAGGGACAACAAGACACAAGGGACAACAAGAAACAAGGGACAACAAGACACAAGGAACAACAAGAAACAAGGGGCAACAAGAAACAAGGGGCAACAAGAAACGAGGGGCAACAAGAAACAAGGGACAACAAGACACAAGGGACAACAAGACACAAGGGACAACAAGACACAAAGGGAAACAAGGGACAACAAGACACAAGGGACAACAAGAAACAAATGGCAAAAAAGAAACAAGAGACAACAAGACACAAGGGACAACAAGAAACAAAGGGCAACAAGAAACAAGGGACAACAAGACACAAGGGACAACAAGAAACAAGGGACAACAAGAAACAAGGGGCAACAAGAAACAAGGGACAACAAGAAACAAAGGGCAACAAGAAACAAGGGACAACAAGAAACAAGGGACAACAAGAAACAAGGGACAACAAGACACAAGGGGCAACAAGAACCAAAGGACAACAAGACACAAGGGACAACAAGACACAAGGGACAACAAGACACTAGGGACAACAAGAAACAAGGGACAACAAGACACAAGGGATAACAAGAAACAAGGGACAACAAGAAACAAGGGACAACAAGACACAAGGGGCAACAAGAAACAAAGGACAACAAGACACAAGGAACAACAAGAAACAAGGGAAAACAAGAAACAAAGGGCAACAAGAAACAAGGGACAACAAGAAATAAGGGACAACAAGAAACAAGGGACAACAAAACACAAGGGGCAACGAGAATCAAGGGGCAACAAGAAACAAGGGACAACAAGACACAAGGGACAACAAGAAACAAGGGACAACAAGACGCAAGGGACAACAAGAAACAAGGGACAACAACACACAAGGGACAACAAGAAACAAGGGACAACAAGACACAAGGGACAACAAGAAACAAGGGACAACAAGACACAAGGGACAACAAGAAACAAAGGGAAACAAGGGACAACAAGACACAAGGGACAACAAGAAACAAGGGACAACAAGACACAAGGAACAACAAGAAACAAGGGGCAACAAGAAACAAGGGGCAACAAGAAACAAGGGGCAACAAGAAACAAGGGACAACAAGACACAAGGGACAACAAGACACAAGGGACAACAAGACACAAAGGGAAACAAGGGACAACAAGACACAAGGGACAACAAGAAACAAATGGCAAAAAAGAAACAAGAGACAACAAGACACAAGGGACAACAAGAAACAAAGGGCAACAAGAAACAAGGGACAACAAGACACAAGGGACAACAAGAAACAAGGGACAACAAGAAACAAGGGGCAACAAGAAACAAGGGACAACAAGAAACAAGGGACAACAAGAAACAAGGGACAACAAGAAACAAGGGACAACAAGACACAAAGGGCAACAAGAAACAAGGGACAACAAGAAACAAAGGGCAACAAGAAACAAGGGACAACAAGAAACAAGGGACAACAAGAAACAAGGGATAACAAGGGACAAGAGGCAACAAGACACAAGGGGCAACAAGACACAAGGGACAACAAGAAACAAAGTGCAACAAGACACAAGGGGCAACAAGAAACAAGGGACAACAAGAAACAAAGGGCAACAAGGGACAACAAGACACAAAGGGCAACAAGAAACAAGGGACAACAAGAAACAAAGGCAACAAGAAACAAGGGACAACAAGAAACAAAGGGCAACAAGAAACAAAGGGCAACAAGAAACAAAGGGCAACAAGAAAAAGAGGACAACAAGAAACAGGGGACAACAAGAAACAAAGGGCAACAAGAGCGATAGAACAACAAGAAACAAGGGGCAACAAGAGAGATAGAACAAACAAGAAACAAAGGACAACAAGAAACAATGGGCAACAAGAGAGATAGAACAACAAGAAACAAGGGACAACAAGAAACAAGGGGCAACAAGAGAGATAGAACAACAAGAAACAAAGGACAGGGAAGATTAGGGAAAGCATTACAAAGAACCAAACACAGCAGTCTAAGTGTCACTCTTACAAGATAACATGTTGCTATCTTCAAACATTTAGATGTGGCACAATAATAGTTGAAGTTGAAAGCGTGAAACCGCTTGACATGTAACTTGTGTTGCCCACATTATATTCAAGCAACACAAGTTACATTATATTCAATCATTCATTGCCTTTCAACTTCTTATGGAGTGCATGTCTTTAACACGTGCACGCCTAGCCTTCTAGTTCAGTGCCCGTTCAAAACGTCCACCCATCTACCCATTCACTCCACTCCACTCCATTCCAATCTAATCCACTCCATCGTATCTACGGGATGTTTCAAAATTATGTATAGGCTACATACTACGAATGCATATAACTTACACATAACTTAAATTTTGCTATTTTGCAAGAATAGAACAGAATAATGCTAAATACAAACAATTAATGACATTAGGTTATTACTCGTGGGTTTTTTATTGTTGTTTTTTTTTTTAGTAGATGGTTGTGCTCATCTCAGAATGCGAACATGAGGGACCTGAGACATCAGATTAGAACTGCATGGTTTACTATTCATTTAGTAACAATACAGAATGGCAGTGTGTTGTTTATCGCTGTGAACAATGCATTGTTGCAGGTCGTCGACACTTTGATCATTTGTGACCATAAATGTGAAAATGCCATAATTCTATCGCAAATGATATCATAGACTTGCTTTTGTCAGTTTTTAATTGTGGACTGCAGCATTCTCTCTGATGGAGTGCAACTACCAAACTGAATATGTCGTGTACGAAAACATGATAGGATCGAATATTAGTGTTGCTGCTATTGATTTCATCCGCACCCAACACAAACCCCCATAGTTACTGTTGCCACAACATTGAACCTCACTACCATTCATGACACTTTCTGTTTAGTACCACCATTTTTATTACCGCCATCACAACGGACAAACTACTACTACTTCAGTTACTCTCCGCAATAACACTACCTTATCGATCAACATTATTTGTCACGCTACTAGTCTATGAGTCACAGCCGTTTAATCCAGCACACTCATCCTGTATTATCGTCACGCCAGCGGCATCTTCTTCATCTTCATCATCATGATCAGCTTCAGCAAGCTTCATAGGCGTGGATTTGAACTCTTTGTTCACTCCACCTCCTTTCCAACGTTCGACTAGCTAACCTTTGTGGGGCCCTCCATTACCAGCCTCGGCACACGACTGGAAGCCATTGTTTCCCGGTTAACTTAACAAAGGTGTACCTTCTCATCGTTAACTCCCAGCTGTCATTTTTCCTACCGTCACGTGACAGAGCAACCCTCATTGTCCTGCTAACGTCTGTTCACGTGTTTTCCCGGCTAGCCTCACAATGGCGGCAGCGATGTGGAACATTAATAAGAGGAAAACAATTAAACAAAATCTATTAATATCGGAGGGCACGGGGAAGTGAAGAAAGAAGGCAGGGGCGTTGACATTATTACTCACGCTACTCGCGTGCTTCTTGTTTCTTTATGTGAGCTGTGGTAGCGCTGTCCTCTGGTCGCGGCACGGTTACCAGGTTCCGGGATTCAAAGCCTGGCAGTGTCACGCTCCAAGTCTACCCAGCTAAAGAATAGGTTCATAACTCTGATGTTGCGTTACGGAAGGCAACGGTAACGAAGAAGGAAACTGGTCATCCCACCTTATAAAATAAAATTACCAAGTATGATGAAGTCTCTAACACTTCATTCCCCTACGACCGTTTATGCCGTGGGAGTACCTTTACCTTTTTTAGTAGTTGTTATGGTTAAACCATTTTTCACTTCAATCAGTTTTTGTTTGGTCACGACCTCACATCTCTTCGTTTGAATAGTTTTGGTTTTAAGTACTATCTTCATCGCACACGGACAACTCCATCAGTGCTCCGATCTCCTCCCTTAGACCACACAAGGAAGATCTCAACAAACGAACTCCGTAGCAACGCCGAGAATCCCAGTGTGTGTGTGTGTATAGGAATCACACATTCTATCAATATTTTTGTGGTTGGTAGGTTTCCTAATTTTTTTTGCGAGGGCACCGGCCGTGTGGCCTACTCTTTACGATTTCCAACTGCCGAGGGGTTTTTAACGTACGCAACGTGCACACGGGACCTCCTATGTTTTGCACCCTTATCCGAGGAGGCTAGGCATCCGATCTCACTACCCAGGAGACCAGGAAGAGGGGGAGTATGGCATCATTAGGACTACTGGTCTGAACAAAATTTGCCATAAATTATATTCCCTCTATTGGGAATCGAACTCGAGGCGGACACCATACTTCTTAGCCACTCCGACATTCTCTCTCTCCTCCCCCAAGTGTTTGAATAGTTACAACCTGTAAACCCTAGGCAGTTTTACAGGCGAGTCCCCGCTGTAGTCGCTGATCGGAAATGCACTATATACGGGAAATTACACCCGCACGAACTGAAATGTTAACACTTCTTTATTGCAGTTAGAATTTCATTAAGTGGCATCTTTATAGAGTTTTTTGCAAATAATTTTTTTTTTTTTTTTACCCTTCGTTTCTGCAGCCATAAAGGAATATTAACAATGGCTACCTTTTAAACACAGGCAGAAGCTTATCTTAAAAATAAAACCCAACCACAATTATGGTGGACTATTGTATACTGCCACCAGCTTTATAAGCGTTTAGTTTCAGAATCATACTGCAGTGCACTTTATTTTGCATCAGTATAGTTATATAACGTTAGCAATTTGGAGGAACTCAGCCAGTTCATTTCAGAAAAGTTGGTTTGGTTTCGGCTGTAAGGTCCATCCTCATTGCACACGAACAACTCCATCAGTACTCCGATCTCCACCCTTCCTTAGATCACACAAGGAGGATCTCAGTACAGTGCACGAACTCCTTAGCACCGGCGAGAATCCCAATGTGTGCATACAGGAATCATGCATTATATAAATGTTTTTGTGATAGGTAGTTTTCCAAATTTTTAAAAATTTTGATATGGCAGCGGCCGTACGATTTTATTCTTTACGATTTCCAAATACCGAGGGATTTTTAACGTACGCAACTTGCACACGGAATCTTTTATTGTTTCGCCTTTATCCGAGAAGGCAAAGGCATCCGATCTCACTGCCCAGGAGATGGGGGATATTATATCATTAAGAACCACTTGTTCTGAAAAATAAAAGTCTATCAATTATTTTACATGTACTGGGAGCGAACCAGGTACCTTTAGTATTAGAGGTGGACACAGTACTTCTTAGCCACTCCGACGCCTAAAACAATCGCTTGAGGGCATCGAGAACTCATGGTTGTTACGGTAATTTTTTTTTGCTTTCTTTAAAGTGTTCGCTTTCTCATGGTCAGGAACGTGACTTTCAGCTTAGACAGAAGTTATTCGATTATATCAGAGTGCAGTTGCCACTAAAAAAATGCCATGGGGGATAATTACTGAGCCATGAACAGGACCACTAGTGTCTATCTTCTCGCATGATGAATCCATGGTAAGGGTTTGTCCTGGAAACTACCAGTGAACGATGCTAAATTTTGCTCCGAGGCGGTCACTTGTGTATTAATATAAGTGTATATGTGCGCGTACTGTACCGCCCATCTGTTGGTTTGGTGTAATCAAATTCTGATGACAAACTGTGTGTGACTCACTTAATGGCTGGCGCCACCGAAAATGTGTTATTTGGAGTCCGAAAAAAACCCACCACTCAGATAATATGCACGAAAGTAAAATCCACCAACACGTTACATTACTCTAGTTTAGCCGAAGGAGCTGTAAACACCTGTTTCCCCCGTGTGGATGCACGGATAATGAGTTCTGTTTCACACACTCACACACGCACGCACACATCAACACCTGTCAAGGGGACATTGCTCGTGTGTTATTGATGTTTTGGGAAATGTGAATATTCTGTCGCATTTTCAAGCCGAGGTACAGTTTAGTTTCATAACATTTCGTACTTTTAAACAAGAATGGGACGCGTCCAGGACATTATTTTAGGTATGTATGAGAGATTTAAGGTGTCTTGTAGCCTGTTGTAGCCTTTTGTTGCCTTTTGGTGCTTTTTGTAGCCTTTTGTTGCCTGTTGTAGCCTTTTGGTGCCTTTTGTTGCCTGCTGTAGCTTTTTGTTGCTTTATGAAGCCTTTTATAGCCTTTTGTTGCCTGTTGTAGCCTGTTGTAGCCTTTTGGTGCCTTTTGTTGCCTGCTGTAGCCTTTTGTTGCTTTATGAAGCCTTTTATAGCCTTTTGTTGCCATTTGTAGCCTGTTGTAGCCTTGTGGTGCCTTTTGTTGCCTGCTGTAGCCTTTTGTTGCTTTATGAAGCCTTTTATAGCCTTTTGTTGCCTTGTGGTGCCTTTTGTTGCCTGTTGTAGCCTTTTGTTGCTTTTTTTGGTACCTTTTGCTTGCAAAGTCGTTAAATTCTTGCAAATCTTTTATTTTTCTGGTTCGTTATACAGTATTACGTTGTTACGGTTCGTATGTTAAAAAATGATGGCCCAGTGTAGTTGCTGAAGGTCTATGATGAGACAAAGAAAGAACAGAACTATTGCTCACTCAAGCATGTCGTTCAAGGCAACTAATACAAGGTAGTGCATGTAGGCTGGCAACCTCATTATGTAAAACTACTTGCTACAAAAAGTAGCTCTACAAGAGCATGTGAATGTTTGCTGCAGGATTCCTACAAGGAGTCAGCTGCAGTGGCGACTCCGTGCACTATAGAGAGCGGAAAGGAAAATGAGGGTAATCCTATATATAAAATCCCAGCTTTTTCTGTCAGTGCGTAACGCTAAGGGATGCAACTGTGGTTGAAAGTTAGACATTAATTGTATTGTTTCCCTTATATGTAATCTGCCGAAAATAGTAACACTTACCAAAGAAGAATGCGCAAATGACGGTGTGCACACAAAAAAATTTATAGAATGTGTGATCCCGTATACACACTTTGGGATCCTCGCTGCTGCTACGTAGTTCATGTACTGTGGTGTTGCACCGTGGTTTTAATAAAAAAAATACTTTTGAATAAGTGAAATTGCAGTTAGGTATTGGTGCTTTTGAATTTAATTCCTGTCTTATGACGGGCTGTTACACAAGTGTTAAAATAATAGCCGTAGGATATAGACCTGTAAGAACGTTTTTTGAGCTCCTTTTCATTAAGGATATAGACGTGCAAAAATGGTTTTTGAGCTCCTTTTCAGTAGGATATAGATGTGTAAGAACGTATTTTGAGCTCCTCTTCAATAGGATATAGACGTGTAAGAACGTTTTTTCAGCTTCTTTTCAGTAGAATATAGACGTGTAAGAACGTTTCTGAGCTCCTTTTCAAACTTATCGTCCATTCCGGATGGTTATTTAAGTATGCGTGATGATAGTTTTTGTTTGGTATGCGATGCTGTATTTGTGTTCTGTGGATTTCTTTTCATTATAGTCTACCTGTTACTATTATTTGCTAAGTGAAAATAAAGTGAAAAGACAGAAAATAAAGTGGTTTAGCCATCTTATTAGAATGGAGCTTGATCAGTTACGCAACATACCTACACCAGTAGAAAATATGGTTTTAGAGCCACGAGGAAGGCGAAGAGGCAGGGGGATCGATAAAGGTTACAGAAATCCAACATGGCACAAGAACGAAAACGGCAGCTCCGCACAACGCTTCGTGGCGAATGTGGCCAGAAAAACAATAAAGTACATTAAGTATTTGCTGTGTGAAAAAACATAACACCTATTCCGCAGTGTTTCCAACAGTGGAATTCTGAGTGGACGAAATTGTTCATGAAATAGTGCGTGACTTTTCTGATACAGCGATTTTTTTTTAAAAATCTCTTTAAGGAACATGACACTACCACAGCCCTTCATATGCTATTGTTGTGGCACGTTTCTGTAGCACTTTGTTTTATGTGATGACACTGCTGGACCCTTCGCATATTTACGAATTGATTGAGTTGAGTTACAACGCTTAATCTTTTATCTCGGTCCCGAGATATGCCCGGGCGTGCAAGCGTTATTGACTGAATGTAACACTGCGTGTCCGAAGCGTGTTTTTGTTGTTCAGAATCGACATCATTGCACTCCGGACAAACCCATAGGTGCTCAGTCTCCCTCAGCAAATGTCGAAAGGTATGAATGCTAAGTGTTCCTGTTGCGCGCTGGTTGTATACACGCCGGATTCATCCTCTCATATGTCCATCCCTTCTAGTCTTACGCTTGATGCCAGATTCCAGCAATATTAGCCATGATGATTTATCGATTGCAGTGTCTTTCTCTAATAGGCGATCATTGACAGTCCTCAGTAACTCTCCCTTGTCCATATCCGATACACACATTATAGGCGCTGTTGAAGCTAGTCTGTCAGCTCTTTCATTGTCGCTTCGTGATCAGGATCACATCAGTAACTGAAAATTCGAAGCTCCTATAGAGGTTTTCCATTCAGTCCGAAGCATGATCTTTGCCAATCGCAGACTTTGCAAAAAGGCCTCTTCCTATATTCGGGGCATTTTCATTATGGTAGTTATTTCATCTTGGATTTGTTTCTGCGGATTGTTGCTTTCAATATCAAATTCACTAGCTTGATTTGAAACAATCAATGACATTTTTGGAACTACACGCTAACAAGTGTCTGAGAGATATTCAACAGAAATTATACCTCAAACAATGACTGACTTTGCACTTTTTTTAAAACTTTGTTTACGTCAGTTATTTTGGCGTTATACCCTGTTCAACCAAGCTGTTATATTTGGGGTATAGTGTGTATTAACGTCTTCGGTGCTAGCACGCTCTTAGTCCTGAAAAGGACCGCTAGCTTACTGTCTGGTGAAAAGGACCGCTAGCTTACTGTCTGGTTCCCTCTTGTTTTGAACTTTGCACTTCATCATCATTCTTTTCCTTTGCGCTCCTTGCGGCGCATGGTGCCATCACTGCTGTTGGCCCTGTTGCAGCAAACCTGCACCACGCATTCACATGCTGTTGCAACAATGGTTTTTGTGGCAACTTGTTTGACTTGATGAATTTACCAGTCCCATGCACAACATCATATTAGTTGATTTGAAGACTTCGACTTAACGAAGTGACTTTCAGCAAGGTACACAAAGTAAAGAACGCAGTTGCGTGTCTGGTCTGTGTAACGCAGTCCTCAATGATTATGTTTTATTCTTTCTTGTTATTGTCAATGTCCTTCTTTCTTTCTTTTTTTTTCACGTATCCACTACCACCTGTCACGCGAAGCGCTGATGCCTGGCAACCAGTGACGGATCTACATTTTAGGGGCCCTGAAGCTTCAATTCTTGGAGGGGCCCCTTTAATATATTAAACAAAAGTGTTGGGGATGAGAAAGGTAAGTATTATAGTGAAAACTTGACTTGGGGGCCCTGAAGCGCAAGCTTCATTAGCTTCATAGTAGATATTCCTCTGCTTGCGACCTATCCATTGCATGCACTGCGATCTGCAGCGCTGTCAGGTTGTTTTTCTTTCTTTAAGATGTCACCTTTTCGAAGCCTCTTTTTCCTGTTACAGCATAGTTCCATCAATTTGCATCGATGTCACCCCAAGTGGCAAATTTAACTGGCTCTTTTTATTCTCCTCGGCCATTTTCAGTTGGGAGTACCTTAGCTGACATGCCCATCTCAGATTTCTTTCTTCTTTTGTTTAAGTCGGCGGCGCGTCCCCCACGTGGGCAGCAAATTATCGATCAGAACCCGGGAGTAAGGCTTGGTGTATCGTGACCTTGCCCTGTTGTATTTCTTTCTCTCACCTTAAAGATATAGTTTTTGAGATGGCCTCGTGCGTCCGAGTAACCGAACGGTTAAAGCTTCTCCCTCTCAGGGCAAAGGGACTCCGTCACGGTCCAGTCTACCCAGCTGTTAAATTTGTATTTGATTCCGTTCGGAGTTAGGCAGGGAAGGCTAGGGCAGTCTGAAGAGACATATAAAGAATAGCGACTACTCACTAACAGGCATATCGTATAAGGCGACTAATATGAGATTGTATATGGGGATGGCAACATATCATGTAAAACAAATGGTCACATGAACTACCGCTGCAAGAGCACGTAATTGCGTTGTGCAGGTTTTCTGCGAGGGGATTAGCTGCAGTCGTGGCTGCATGCTCCGTCAGGAACGCAAAGGAGAATGATGATGATTATGATTATCGTGATCATGATGATGACGATTATGAAGCTGATGCTGATGATGATGATGATGAGGGGCAGCGAAGGGACCCGGTCACCTAATATCATTTTTTTTTTAAATGCTAAGGCATAGTATAGTGAGGACTCTAAACACTTTACGGCAGTATCACCTTTGGGTCTACCTTTGCCTGTACCTTTTTAATGCCGTGATATACCAGGTGTACTTCACGGGGAACTCTTAAAGAGAGAAAAAACAGAATACGACTCCTGCTCCCTCAGCGAGTACCATGTGATTTCCCATGAGGCTGGCAAACACATCGCATGCTACACACGGCTACATAAACCACAGCTGCAGCTGCGGTGGCGGCTCCCTGTTCCATGAAGAACAAGAAAGGAAATGACTTAATGTTGTGATAACCTGTTGTTGAGGTCAGTAATTTATCGGCAAGAGTGAACCTGCCGTATATAAATGTGTAAGGGCAGTATGAGCGTCCCATTGACAGAGTGGTTAGAGCGCTGGTATCTCGCGGCAAAGGTGCTGGGTTGGATTCACGCGTATCAACTCACTTCAGTCGACCCAGCTGTAAATGGGCACCTGACTTTGCTCTTGAGTTAGAGAAGGAAAAGGCAGTGAGGAAGGGAACTGGTCAACCGACCCACCTCTCGATGCTGGAGTCAAACCTTTCACATCTCCTACGACAGTATCAGCTTTGGGAATACAACTGGTAGGTAAAACTATGCATAGAGAGCGGTTTGTCTGTCATCCATCCGGCTCTCAGTTATTTCCTTCATACCTGCGCAATCACCTGCATAAAGGTAAAAACAAAGGTAATGGTGACATGGCAGATACTGCCGTATGAGAGTGAAGTGTTAGAGACTTCATTATACTAGCTTCTAGATACCCATTTGGTAGAAGAACAGTTGGGCGACCACAGCTGAGGTTCAAAGATGTGTGCAAGAGAGACATGAGGGCATTGGACATAAATCCAGCAACGTGGGAGGATGAAGCTGCCAATCGCACCAAGTGGCGATGCTATCTACGGCGCCACCTCAGATTGAGCGAAAAGCAACTCACACAACAAGCAGAAGAGAGGAGAAAACGTCGAAAGAAACACCAGGAAAATAAGTAGCTGAGGCCTGTCACCTCAGGGGCGCATTCCCATCGTCAGTTATGACTGAAGGGACTGTTATTATTATTATTATTATAGATACCCATTAACAGCAGGGTAACTGGGGCGTGACGCTAACATGTTTTGAACCCGGCACCTATTCCTCAAGACGCCACCGTTCTAACCACTCTGCCAGTCATCTATATTGAAATTAAGAAGGAACCGCGATGCTGTGAATATTAAATAAAAAAACGTAAATAGGTAATAACAGGCACTTGTAGGACAATAAAGAAATAGAAAACTAGACCAGTAACGAGGCGGTGTTGCCGTGCCGATGGTCCTGGGTTCTAGTCCCCGGTAAGCTTATCACTGCTGTTATTTTTCTGTTCTCTATTTATTTATTATACACGAAAACTATACAGGCCTACCTGACTATCCTATACTTGTCTTGTTCTTCCTAAATTTACTAGACACGCTCGCGCGCACACACACATACATATGGCCTATACTGGTTAATAGGAAAACTATAGAAGTGATTACGTTTATAATTAGTCTGGGTCGTTCAAAGGTCCCTCGCGAGTTACGTGGAGTGTTCGTGCTAATGAACCCTGTCCACGAAGTACTATTTTGTGGTGCCTAGTTGGCAGAGTGGATAGTCATGATTCACTCCCGTGGCGAGGCGGTGTTGCCGTTCGGATGGTCCTGGGTTAGAGTCGCCGGTAAAGCATATCACATCTGTTGTTTTTATGTTGTCTAGTTTTAAAATTCTTTATTTCCTTCGATCGCCTGCTGTTACTTGTTTAAATTTATGCCAATCATCTATATTCATTATGAGCATGTACTTGCTATTTTGTGAATTTGGATCCCACTACAGGCTAATCGTTTACTTTATTTCATTATTGGTTTTTTTTCATCTCATTGTGTAAAACTTTTTGCTTTGACATTTAAATCTTTCTGGTTCTGTATTATTCACTTGCTTATTTATTGATGGGAGCCGTGGTGGCACAGTGGTTAGTGCACTGGCTTCCTAGCTCGGTGGTCCCCAGTTGAGGTGGGATTTTTTAGACCGCAAACGGTTCCGGGGTCGACCCAGCCTCATGAATTGGGTACCACAGGAACTCTGGGAAGGTTTAGGCGGCCGGCGTGATGCTGACCACATCACCCCTAGTGTGCCGATGGTCAAAAAGATATGGGCCTGACACCGTATTCCCAATATGCCTCAATATGATCCTTATTTATTGATTCGTTTTTTTATCGTGTTATTCGTTTCTTCTTCTTTTTTTTTCCTTGTCATCTTTCTTCTTTGCACCTCGCCTTTTTTTTTCCTTGTCATCTATCTGCGGTTCACATCGCCTTTTTTTCCTTTGTCATGTTTCTTCTTTGCACCTCGCCCTTTTTTTCCTTTTCATCTTTCTGCGTTGGACCTCGCCTTTTTTTCCCCTTGTCGCCTTTCTTCGTTGCATCTCGCCTTTTTCCCCCTTGTCATCTTTCTGCGTAGCTCCTCGCCTTTTTTTCCCTTGTCATCTTTTTTCGTTGCACCTCGCATTTCTTCCCCCTTGTCATCTTTTTTCGTTGCACCTCGACTTTTTTTCCTTGTCATCTTTCTGCGTTGCAACTCGCCTTTTTTCTTCTTCTCAAAACATGTCGAAATTTACTGTTTTAGTCTCCTGCTTGTAACTGTGGCTGGCGAACTGTAAACCCTGAGATGTCTTTTGTTTTCAGGGTATCATCCTATTGTAAAACCTACTGAGGACTAAACTGTTAGTTTGATTTTACTTATGTACGCTATGAGCCAATTGTTTGTTTGGATTGGGTTTTGCCTTCTTGTGGCGAGGCGCGTTCCTTTCAACCTAATTGGTTCTATCAGAGCGCAATTTGCCAGTCAAAAATAAGTGAACTCTGTTAACTGAAGCCCCGGTCAGTGTTGACAGACTAAGTCCTGAAAAGGACAAACATTATCCACCTGCTAGCATAAAGCCCTGAAAAGGACAAACATTATCCACCTGCTAGCATAAAGCCCTGAAAAGGACTCACTAGCTACGCTAACGCTGCCCGCACTTCCTCAGTTTCCAGTGAAGCACCGGTTGTATGTGAACTCTCGTGCAATCCAAAAACATTGCTAGTCCGTCCAGCGTCGATAGATACTATGTCCTGAAAAGGACTAACATTATCCATCTGCTAGCCTGAAGCCCTGAAAAGGACTTGCCATAAAAATGACTCGCCAGCTACATCAACGCTGGTCATCGGTAGTATCAGAAAGAAAAATCGATCAGCCAATTTAAGACCCCTTTATCTTTATACTTTTACAAAATTGTAGCAAAGCATGACAGTATATTGCGTAAATTTTCAGTCACTGGGTCATGAGAAGATTAAACGAAATAACATAGTCAACTCCCTGCACTTCACCTTTTCGCTCTGTCAACATTTAGCGTGTAAGGAATGCAAGTACGAAGTTCAAGGTGATCACCACTTTTGGTAAAAGGGGCGAGTTCCGCCTGAGACACGTCATCTGTGCTGCAAGTAACCAATACAACACCTGTGACTCCCATCGAGTTAAATTACAAAGTAACTCAAGGAAATTAGTCGTTTAATACCTGGGTAGGTAGTGTGGCCAGTCAAGATGAGTCAAGATGAAGTTCCAGGTTTGGACTTCGTCGGTGGGGGGTCCTCTTGTAGCGGTCTTCCGTGTGGGCTTTATATGTGTAGTTTGACCCTAGTTCTAATAACTGGGTGACAGTAACTCCCGAGAAGTAGACACCAGTTCTTAGAGGTGATGGACCGTGCGTGTTAACTCTACCGCGGCGTCTTTCACGTAAGGCTTTTTTTGGCAAGCCACGGCTAAGAATTCCAAGTATTCAGACGCAGAGACAGTGGCGTAATAAGGTGGGTGTGAGGAGGGGTGATCCGCCTCGGCTGACAGCCAGGAGGAGGGGGGTTGTGCCATGGGACACTATAATGATAGTACTCACTGTTCAAAATATACGTGTGTATCTTAATAGGAGATGAGGGGTTCCAATGGTTGGATCCGCCCCAGGTGCCAAATACTTAAGTAGGCCTACGCCCCTGTGCGAAAAAATGTTAATAAAAGGGTAAATGTAGTCCCATATCATAGCAGGTACTGCCGTTGGGAATGAAGTGTTAGAGACTTCACTATATACTAGGTCTAGTTTTATGAGGTGGGATGATCAGTTTCCTTTTTTCGCTACCTTTGCCTTGTCTAACTCAAGAACAGAGTCAAGTACCCATTTACAGCTGGGTAAACTGCAGCGTGACGCTACTAGGTATTGAGCCCGACACCCGATAACTTTGCCACCGAAAGGCCAGTGTTCTAATCAATCGGAAGCACTGATAATGTAGATCAGTGCTTTATTATGCATTGTCTGCAATAACATCAACAGCAGTAACAAAGGGCTACCATTGAGAATTAATACAGAAAAGTGGGCCACAACAAAACATGCACAATCGGGAAATATATAACACTAGTAGAAGGCGTCCCGATATAACCGACACGCACATGGATAATGGTTTAAAGCGGCGTGCGACGCTGAAAGTCGTCAACACACACACACAGATCAGGCTTTGTTAACTGTTCTGCCCTCACATCGCTCCTGGGAGCGAACCTAATGATGAATAGAGGAACAACAGAAGTGATTGCGTCATTAATGGGCTGAGGTGCCCATTGTAAACTTCGGGGGGGGGAGGGGGGGGGGGCGCTGCATGTTGCGCATGGGAAACATAACTGCAAAAATACGTAAATACCTTGGTACTTGCTTTACGTAAGTTGGACCCGCTACGAGAGTGGTTTTATTCTAAGCTAGGATTGCACGCGGAAATGGAGTGAATGAATGAAAACCCTGTTCTCGCTTTTTCTCGTATATTTATAATCTCGTTGTATTTATTCGTGCATAGTCTTTACTTATAGTGCCCGGATGTAGGAGCTATTTTTTTTTGCCCATCAATACGGATGTACCGGTTGTTAATCATTCAATACCCTTTAGCTGTTCAATGAGCATTGACCTTCAACAAACACATGACACCAAGTCCTCCTGTCACGTGCTATCAGCTGAAGATCTTTCCGCGACTTCCTCATCATTTTCACTTCTGTCCCCAGTTCTATTCTCCGTGTGCTTTTCGGTCTACCTCCGCCTCTCTTTCCCTGGGGATAAATAAAAACACATACTACAACTGGTTGGAGTATGTCCCACAAAAAACTTCAACCGGTTGTATTATTTGCATTTATTTTCACGTTTTTAAAAAAAACTGAGTTTTCACTTTCTTTCCTTTCTGTTTGTGTTAGTTTGTCCCCGACAAAGACCTTTAGGTCGTAACGTATATTATTTTCTTGTATTTGTCATAGTAGAACGTAATACCTATTTTCCCCTTAACCTCACCGTTTGTTTGAGACCTGCTTTTGTGAGCTTTGAAATTCATGCATATCCTTTAAGTGTGTGCAGTATCACATGCACTAGGGCAGGAATTATTAACCTTTTTTTCAACTTACATGTCCCCTGTGAGTAAACTTAATGATCACACCTCTCGTCGTTCCCCAAATGAATCGATCCACCAATCAAGATATAATTTAGATGTTGCTACAGGGATTTTATTTCTAGCCTATTCTTCACATCATCATCGTTATACTTTTTCCTGTTCTCCTCCTGGAGCACGGAGCCACTACAGCATCTGGTTCTCCTTCCAGGAAGCCCACACCAAACACCCCCATGCTCTTGCAGCTGTCGTTTGTGTAGCAATGTTTTTTGCAGGATGAGGTCGCCAGCTATGTGCACAACCTCTTACTACTCAACTTGTTCGAATGTCCTGCAATTCTTCACATGCGCAAAGGACAGAAACATAAAGACCTGAATGTTGCTGCTTCCGGTCAGAAGGACAGAAATGGGAGGGATAAGTCTTGGACCATGCTAAGCGTCAGGTCTGACAAAGAAACGATTTCAAGCCTTTATCAAGGACAAGCAAGGCAAATTGCTTACTGCCCCGAAGGAAGTAATGGAAAGATGGAAAGAATATTTCTCAGAACTCCTTGATGGTGAGCAAGGTAGAGCATCAGAAATGATAACCACTAGCACAGAAGAGGATACAAATGGTGATGAAGATGACATAAAGATGGAAGAACTGAAGGCAGCACTGGAGAAAATCAAGATGGGCAAAGCAGCAGGGCATGATGGTATAACACCAGAAATGGTTAAGTACATGGGAGCATCAGGCGACCTATTACTCCTAAGGGTCCTACAAGCAGCATGGTGCAACAAGGCCATACCAAAGGATTGGGAGATTGCCATCATAACACCGATTTTCAGAAAGGGTGACAATCGACAATGTGGAAACCACAGAGGCATATCCCTTCTCAGTGTCCCTGGTAAAATCTACTCTAGAATCCTAGAGCAGAGACTCCGATGCCTAGCTGAGCCACAATTGGATGAAGCCCAGTGCGGATTCCGAGCAAACCGAAGTACTCAAGACCTAATCTTCACACTCAGGCAGCTGAGTGAAAAGACCCTTGAGTACAAGAGTGAGATCCATCTTTGTTTCATAGATCTGGAAAAGGCGTTTGACAGGGTCCCCTGGAGCAAACTTTGGGACTGTTTGGCAAGGAAGAACATTCCAGCACCTCTGATTCATGCTATACAGAGCTTCTACAAGTCTTGCAGAAATTATGTGAGGACAGCAAACTATAAGTCAGAAGAGTTCAGGACCACCACTGGTGTAAGACAAGGCGATATCCTGTCACCTTATCTTTTCATACTTCTCATGGACGATGTCATCAAGGCATGTAAGGAGAGAACAAGAAAGTAGTCAGTGAGGTACTGGAAGATGAGACAGGTCTGTATTTCAGAGCTAGCATTTGCTGATGATGTTGTCCTGATTGCTAAATCAGAGACACATCTCCAATCCAACCTGCAAGTCTGGAAGGAAGAGCTGGAGAAGAGAGGGATGGTCATAAGCAGCTCTAAAACAAAATCCATGGTGATATCACGAGAAGAAAGAAAACATCAGATTAAGTTGGGAGAACAGGTCCTGGAGCAGGTCGACCACTTTAAATATCTCGGAGCTATTATAGACCAAAAGGGGGGCATCAAAGAAGAGTTGGCCACTCGAAAAGCAGCGGCTGGGAGACTTTATCAGGCCATAAATCGAGGATTCCTCAGCAAGAAAGAGGTTGGTAAGAAAACGAAGATGGCTGTATACCGCTCCACCTATGTCCCAGTCTTGACATATGGATGCGAGTCATGGGCAATGACTACAACCCACAAAAGCCAGATCCAAACCTCAGAAATGAGGTATCTGAGGAAGGTAGTTGAAGTAACAAGAAGAGACATGGTCCGCAACCAGACGATACGTCAAGGCCTAAAATCCCACCCGCTGCAGACCCAAATAGAACAGTCCCAACTAAGATGGTTTGGCCATGTCTGCAGAATGGGAGAAGATCGGCTACCACGACAAGCATGGGAAACAAAGAGCCAGGGATCCAGACCTCCAGGACGACCCAGAGTCCGCTGGGAGGACAACATTAGACAAACTTTGAAGGACCGAGGACTAGAATGGAACCAGGCCAGGAAGAAGACAGCTGATAGAATAGTCTGGCGCTCTCTCTTCCAAACCTCTACACCTCACGGTAGAAGAGGAACGACTAAGTAAGTAAGTAAGTAAGTATCAACACGCTGACCAATGTTGAAAATCCAGATACGCAGGTTTTAGCAAATTTTAGCCACCGAGAAAACAATTGTGGTAAATGATCTGGGAGGCTTCTCACACCTCCCAGACTATGTCAATCCCCTTGTACGTATAAAGTAAGTAAAAGTTTAATCAACCAACGCTGACCAATGGATGAAAATCCAGATGTTTTAGGCAAATTTTCGAGCCACCCGAGAAAAACCGATTGAGTGGTAATATGTACCAGAAAAAGCCTAGATATACGATGTAGAGAATCCCAAAGGTTCTTTAACTTGGCGTTTGCTGCATATGAGCGACATGCTCTGCAGTCCTAGTTAAACAACAGATCTTCCCGGTACCTCTCAGTCCAAAAAGGTTATGAACCCATCCATATACGAGGGGATTTCTCAATTTTTACCAATTCATTTTACGTAACTTCTGACCTATGTTGTCACAAAACATCTGTAGTTACGTTCACCTCGTCACTTGTAATAATGATTCAATCATCTTCGCACATGGGGTTTCCCTGCATTGGTAAAATGTCGTTCATCATTGTTGTTCATCTCCTGGAGCGGGCTATTACTCATTTCTTTGTCAGAAAACTATTTATACGTGGAAAGTTTAAAATTAAAAAAAAAAATCTATAACCTCCAACAAATGGTGTGCGGATACACGGCATGGGGTTAATCGATGGAACGAGCATATGCAAAGTTAAACTTTTCGATCAACGCGAGTGCATTTTTGTTTGTTTATTTATTTACTATTTTCCTTTGCGCTCGTTACATAGCATGGAGCCACCACGGCAAGTGGTCCCCTTGAGGGAAGCCTGCACCAAGCAGTCACATGCTCTTTCAGCGGTAGTTTCTGAGGCAATTTGTTTTACTTGATGAAGTTGCCAGCCACATGCACAATCTCATGTCAGTCGCCTTATACGACATGCCAGCGTGTCAGTATGGAGGTCATATTCTGTCTGGGGAAAACAAATATTCGTGAGATAGATCAATCACCATCAGATGATCTTCTCATTCGGTCTGTAGAAAAGATTGGATGTGATAAACATCTCACATTTATATTATTGATCTGCTAGGGCAGCCTTTCTCAACCTTTTTACCCTGAAGGAACCCTTGAAATAATTTTCAGGTCTCAGGGAACCCTGCATGAAATTATTTTATCTACAGCTCATGGTACCTAATTACGATTAATAAGTTGTAAATATAATAATCCAATAAAAACTGGCATTGCTCTTTTGACTAGAGATAAATTTTTTCTGTGGATCTACTTATTTTGGCCAACTTTTTAGCCTACTCTTTTGTGTGTGGTCTCTTCCCCCACACACACACACACACAAAGGATCTCAACTCTCGTACAAGTCAGTAGTGTAGGTAGAAGAGACTTCTGTTTTTTTCCCCCTTTTTTAATTTCCTACTTGATTTTTTTTTTAACGATCTCTCGTGGAACCCCTAGCGACTTCTGGCGGAACTTTATGGTTCCGCGGAACCCCGGTTGAGCAGCCCTGTGCTAGAGCATAGACTCACCAGATGGCCAGAGAACTCTGTGCCACGCGCTTCCTGTGAGGCCATTGCTCCCTAAGGAGCGTAAAAGGTGCATGATGATGATGCATGTGGTGTTAGTTGACAATCCCACTGGATGTCCACGCCTCTTGAATAATTCTATTGTTGCCGGGTTCTTTCCTTCAGCTCCGCGTTGGTGATCTTGTCATGCCATTTGAGTCCGTCTCACGTGATCTTGTCATGCCATTTGAGTCTTTCTCACGTGATCTTGTTATGCCATTTGAGTCCTTCTCACGTGATCTTGTCATGCCATTTGAGTCCTTCTCAAGTGATCTTGTTATGCCATTTGAGTCCTTCTCACGTGATCTTGTCATGCCATTTAGATGCTTCTCTTGTTATCTTTGTAAACCACATAGGTGCTATCTTGTTATTTTGACATACGGTTTAAATGCTTCTCTTGTGATCTTACCATACCATTTAAGTGCTTCTCTTCTACCCAAGCACCGGTTCAAGAAGGTTTGCAGCTTCTTCTTCTTCTTTGTCTTCTTCTTCTTCTTCGTCTTCTTCTTCTTCGTCTTCTTCTTCTTCTTCTTCTTCTTCTTCTTCTTCTTCTTCTTCTTCTTCTTCTTCTTCTTCTTCTTCTTCTTCTTCTTCTTCTTCTTCTTCTTCTTCTTCTTCTTCTTCTTCTACAACAACAACAACAATAGCTGCTGCTTCTTTTTTTCTTCTTCTTGTTATTATTATTAATATTATTGCTATTATTATTGTAATTATTATTTGCCCAGCTTTTGGCAAATTTAACTAAAATTAATGTTACATATAAATAAAAATAAAACACGTGCTTAATTACTCCTTGCTAAATACAAATGCTCAAAATAAACGAAGTAGAAGCAGACGTAAACATACGTGGAGAAGAGATTTGGAAACAGAATTGAAAATGATAAGGAAGGCATGGACAGACCTTGAACTCATGGTACGCAACAGGACTTGGCATGAGTGTGGTGAAGGCCGATGCCTCTAGGGTGAGCTAAAGGGGTATTGATTGATTCATTAATACAAATGTAGGTTAATGAGACACGTTGACCTTAATGTCTCTGTCACCGAGACATAATAAACATGACAGTAAAACGGAGACTATTTAACCGAAATCCAGAGAATCCCCTAACACAGAGAAAGACAATAAACTCACTTTATAGCTAGACATATTCTGATACATTTATTCAACATTAGCAAGCGACGCATATAATTTAATTGTCACATTTATATTTACTGTTTTTTTTTTTTTTTTTTTTTTTTTTTGCGTTCGCCCGCTAATACTCGAGGCGAAATCTCAGGTTATTATTTTATGTCTAACCTGACATTGATTTAAATTCCTGGGGGACCTGGATTTCGCAGATGATGTAGCATTCTTAAGTTCAACACCAAGACAATCCCAAGAAGCAATAAATAATTTGTGTCATCTCTCGGTTAAAATTGGTCTCCAAATAAATGCCTCTAAAACTAAAGCTATGAACTTTTCTAACGAGACCTTTGATATCATCTTGAACGGGGGAAAAACTACAGAAAGTTGAAAGTTTCAATTATTTAGGCAGTAAAATGACTCAGGATGGTGACACAACAAGAGAAATCCATACTAGAATTGCTTTGGCAGCTAGCGCCTTCAATAGATTATCTAACATTTGGAAATTACGATCATTGAATATACATACCAAGCTTCGTCTGTTTAATTCAAATGTTATCTCAGTGTTAACATACGGCTGTGAGAGTTGGAAAATAACAAAATCATTGGAGAACAAGCTGAATACATTCGAGAACAAATGTCTTCGAAAACTCATGAACATCAGTTGGAAAGAATTCAAGACTAATCGACAAATAAGAGAAGACTCTAGGCAGAAATATGTCTCCGACTATATAAGGAAAAGACGATGGTCATATATCGGTCATGTCCTACGAATGCAAAACAACAGAATACCACTACAGGCGCTCACTTGGGTTCCTGAGGGTAAGCGGAAAAAAGGAAGACCAAAAGAAACACTCAGAAGAACAATAATAAGAGAAGGAAGAACGTTGGGCCTAAATAATGTGCAAGAGCTAAGAGGAGTGGCGTCACAACGAACAACCTGGAGAGCACTGGTTTCTGCCTTATGCGCCGTGTTTGGCGCTTAAAGAATTTATTATTATTATTATTGACATTGATTTTACGTGAGTATCCCTTTATTTCTTGTACAGAGACAGGTGTCCCTCGCCATTCAGGCAAATACTCTCCGATTTCGGAGGTACCCATTGCAGCTGGGTCGGCTCAGGAGCCGCCAGTCCCTGGTCGACGACACTCCTTCAAATGTCTTCGCCAGGTCTCGAGTTAATCCAGTCCAAATCCCGGTCGACGAAAAATCCTCAAATGCCGTCGCCCGGGTTTGATCCTGTATCACCCGGTCGCCAGAGCGGTGTTGTAACCACTACGCTAGCGCGGCTCCCTTTACTGTTCATTTGTAATAGAATTCCGTGTAGTTTTCAGGAATCTCTGATGAGACACAGAAAGAATAGAACTTACTGCTCAGCCAGGCATGTCGTAAGGGGCAACTGACATGAGGTTGGGCATGACGCTGCATCCTCATCATGTTGAACACGGCTACAGAAACCACCTCTGCACGAGCACATGCATACTATGGTGCAGGCTTCCTGCACGGAGACCAACTGCTGTAGTGGCTTTGTGCTTCGTAAGGAGCCGTGCTACAAAGTTCGTGCACTGTGCTGAGACCCTCCTTGTGTGATCTAAGAGAGGAGATCGGAGCAGTTATGGAGTTGACCGTGTTCAATGAAGATGGTCATTAAAAACAAAACCAAACCAAACGAAACCATACCAAGGAGCACAGCGGGAAATAATGAATGGCACATGTTAGAATCAGTTGGTGATACAATCGTCAGTGATTCATACATAATCATCAGGTGACCTCCGCTTCCATCCATTACTTCATCTTCCAGCCCCATATGCCACTGAACATCCATAAGCAAATTATGCATGTCAAAATGCAAATATAATATGATAAAATGTACATATTACAACTTACCCCGAGTTTTACGGGCGAGCACCGACTTTTTGCACAAGAATCGTCCGAATATTGTCGGGCAACTGTTTAAGATGCCGTACCTTTCAGGTGAGTAAGATGTCTAACTCAGTGCACCTGAAGTTTTATTCTAGAACTTAAGGCGTAAAGTGATGCCTCTGGGGTTGGTCTCTTCTAATCTTAGAATTCACGTCCAGCCCAATGGCCTGTCCTATATTTTGGGTCCTAATATTCAGTGTTCCCGACTGTCTATGATATGTTATTGATAAAATTGGAAGTCAGTGAAGTTATCTTACAACGCTGTAGAATATAAGCGAAAATTTTCGCCTTCATACCCAGGTTGCTACTTAGAGGAGAAGTTCAATTAGGAGCAGTCTATCTTAGCATCTCAAACGCCGAACCAATTGCGAAGAAGAGTCTGATTTTGGTAGGGATTCTTCTCTTCCCCCCCCCCTCCCTCCCAACTACCCTCATGAAGAACATGACAACATAGGATATTGCCATGTACATGCAATTTTCAAACTCCATAACCAAATAAGGTCTTGCTTGTTCCGTTTCGCCTGTCATGTTTACAAACTCACTACTTCACAGATCTAACATTATAATCTTCTCCAAGATGTTACTTTCTGGTAGTTGATTATCATACCAAATTTCATGTGCCGGAAGTATTAAATATATGTCCGTGTCTTAATCTTTTCCAAGATTGTTATTCTCTTACATCCCGTTGAGATCACCGTGTGTTTGGCCACGTCATGTTTGCAAACTAGCACCTCATCATGCAACAACATGGTTTCATGTATCATACCGGACAAAAACTATGTGTTAAGAATAGTAATATCGTTCAGTGTAGACTCTTACTCCGTCTGGAGCTGGCGATAAGCAGCAAGTCTATGTAGCAAGTTCCCTCCTTCGCTAAGCGTCGCCGATAACAAAGGAGAATATAACTAGGAGAGAGGGATGGGTGGATAAGAGTTGTGACAAGATGTAATAAGAAAACCTTGAACGATGAAAGCGAAAACAACGCATACTGGAAGAATTAGCACGTAAAAGGATTGGCAAAGTAATAATACCAGAGAGGAATGAAGACCAGAAAAAGAGAACGAACGATTTCGTGAAGGCTGTCTGCCCCTCTCTCTCTCTCTCTCTCTCGCTCTCTCTCTCTCTCAGCATGCATGCAATCGCAGTCATGGTTTGTACGTGTATACTAATGCCCAACCAAGTGGTGACTAAATGGGCTTACTATCTAGCTCTTCATTGTACAAGTATGAGAGTATAGGCGAGGTTTGACTCATCCCGAGTTATTGAATGCGTTAGAAAAAAAAACAGATTCGTAACAATATACGCTAAATATGAACATTAACCTTACCCTGACAGTCAGCTGTCGCAGTTTATAATGACCACATAAAACATTCATATGCATAGTTTTTCCATTTGATCACATAACACAAGGATGACAGTCACTTGCTGAGCCACCCATTTTACACATTAGCTAATCACTCGCACGCACGCGCGTCGGCCTCGATTTATCTGGCGAGAATTTAGTAAAACTGGGCTCTTTTTGCCATACCGTATACCCACTAATTGTCTAGTTCAGAAATTTCTCAAACTTTTTGGTCTTAGGACCTCTTAACAATCTTGAACATTTTTGAGGACCCAATAGAGCTTTTGTACATGTGGGTTGTACCGTGAGGGAACGAGAGTGAAAGATGGCAAATAACGACTTAGAATTATTATGAAAATAGTTTTGACTTCACGAACCCCTTGAAAGAGTCTCGATGGTCAGCTGACCACATTTTGAGAATCGCTGGTCTAGTTAAACGAACGGTTTAAAAAAAAAAAGTAAAGGTAGTCCCATAGCACACTACCGTAGAGGAGTGGAGTTTAAATCTTCTTCATACTAGATACGGGACCTCAAGACGCAGCAATAGAGACCGCAGTCAGCGACTCATAGCTTGACTGCCTGCGTCAGGACCAGCGAACCAGAGCTGGTCAAGACCGCACTCCACCTCCACGTGGTGGTCCTGGAAACAGTCTGCAGCTGTGCAGTCTGGCTGAGCGAGTGTGGATCGAAATGGGAAGGCAAACCCGGTCCTAAAAAATGCCGGGCAGAAGTCGGATGTGTCGACCGAAAGGTGCAGATATCACAGCTTTGGAGTAAACAGACACAACGCAACCACCGTCCTTTTCAGGACGAACGAAGAAGAAGAAGAAGATACTAGGTACACCTTATTTATGAGATTGGGTGACCAGTTCCCAAACTCACTGCTTTTTTCCTTCTCAAACTCCAGAGAAGAGTAACGTACCCATGTACAGCTGGGTTGGCTGGAGCGTGACACTCACTACCAGGTCTCGATCAAGGAACCCGCTAACTGTGCCGCGACAGGAAAGCACTCCACAGTCCACGCCGTTTAAGCCGTGAATGTGTACACTGCATGTGGTTTTGCTTTCTGAAAATTTTCTGGTATATTTTTTAGTTTTTGTTGTTGTTGTTAATTCCCCAAGACATGAAAAATTCCGCTAATGAAACGAGCGAACACAAGGCAGGTTCGCTTCAACATAAATAAATCCCCCATGTGTTTTTTCCACTTAGAAAATTAACACGTGGAAAATGGATGGTATTTTCAACGTGGCATCAATTATTTATTAATTATTTTAATGGGCTGGGATTTACCCGTGCTTGCTATATCGTCCACAAAGTTGCATATCACAAAGTAAATATTTTGTTTAATTTCAGTTTGTTTCAGCGTTTTCCTATAACAGAAAAAATGCAGTAACAATGTGTGTGTTTGAGTGTATGTGTGTGGGTAGGGGGTGGAGGGGGAGATGGATGCTGCAGTCGTTATACTTAAAACATGGTTTCATTTTCTGGAACAATCCTGTTGTGTAATATAAAGTGGTTGCTTATGTGACTAAGATGATGATGTAGAAAAATCCGTTGAAAATCCTAGTAGATAGGACTTTTTTTTTATTTACTTACTTACTTAGTCGTTCCTCTTCTACCGTGAGGTGTAGAGGTTTGGAAGAGAGAGCGCCAGACTATTCTATCAGCTGTCTTCTTCCTGGCCTGGTTCCATTCTAGTCCTCGGTCCTTCAAAGATTGTCTAATGTTGTCCTCCCAGCGGACTCTGGGTCGTCCTGGAGGTCTGGATCCCTGGCTCTTTGTTTCCCATGCTTGTCGTGGTAGCCGATCTTCTCCCATTCTGCAGACATGGCCAAACCATCTTAGTTGGGACTGTTCTATTTGGGTCTGCAGCGGGTGGGATTTTAGGCCTTGACGTATCGTCTGGTTGCGGACCATGTCTCTTCTTGTTACTTCAACCACCTTCCTCAGATACCTCATTTCTGAGGTTTGGATCTGGCTTTTGTGGGTTGTAGTCATTGCCCATGACTCGCATCCATATGTCAAGACTGGGACATAGGTGGAGCGGTATACAGCCATCTTCGTTTTCTTACCAACCTCTTTCTTGCTGAGGAATCCTCGATTTCTGGCCTGATAAAGTCTCCCACACTTTTTTTTAATTGTTGTTTTTTATTTATTTGAGCCATGAACCTTTGATTATCCGATCTAAGAAATGGAAACCTTTGAGTGTCCGATGAAGACTGTGGGTCCCTTCTTGTAAAAAAAAAATAATAATAATAATAATGTACATAAAAGTATAGTAAAAAGCTTTACATTTTTAATTTTAAGTTATCCCCCAGAATCCATTTATGACCCAAAGGGGCGTGCGGGCCACAGGTTAAGAAACACTATGCCAGAATGAAGCAATAGTGAAAATAATATTGACTGTCCTACATTTCTGTTATTCCCGAAATTCTCGGGTCACTTGTTTTATAAACGTCTGCTATTTTCCTACTGTTGCTTTGTTCCACACAGCAATAACCCATATTATTATCACTGCCAGATCGATATGAAGTCTGTTTTTTTCTTCCGCGACCAAGAACGTTGTTCTTTCTTTGCCCCTTATTTTTGTTTTTGCAATCGGTGGGCAAACCTCCCGCACAACAATGCTTTGCTGTTCAAGTAGCCAACCAACTATCTACTACCAGCCTCTGCCACCCCACCCTTCTGTTTTTTGTTCAGGCCAGATGTGGAGCTTGGCAGAAGTCAGTAATAATGCGAAGCCTGCTTGAAGCTTTGAATTAACACTGAGGAAAACGGAAAATACATTATGGCCACAGATTTGGCGCAGCTGTGCAATTTTGGTATTTAGTTTAGTTATCTTTTGTGTGTGTGCGTGTGTGTGTGTGTGTGTGTGTGTATGCGTGTTTGTGTGTAAATGTGTGTGTAGGGAGGTGGGTGGTTAGGGGGGGGGGGGGGAATTTAATTCTGTCTTTTGCCATCTTTTATTGTAAAGGAATAGCTGCCTTTTCTTTTCCAGAAAGTATTTTCAATGATAAACTGCTTTCTTCACATGAGATTGCGTCCAAGATTTGTAATCTCGCCCATGATTTGTAATCTCGTACATGGTTTGTAATCTCGTTCATGGTTTGTAGTCTCGTACATAGTTTGTAATTTCGTACATGGTTTGCAATCTCGTTCATGGTTTGCAATGTCGTACATGGTTTGTAATCTAGTACTTGATTTGAAATCTAGTACATGATTTATAATCTCGTACATGGTTTATAATCTCGTACATGGTTTGTATTCTCGTACATAGTTTGTAATCTCGTACATGGATTGTAATCTGGTACATGGGTTGTAATCTGGTACATGGTTTGTAATCTCGTACATGGTTCCTAGTCTCGTACATGGTTTGTAATCTGGTACATAGTTTGTAATCTCGTACATGGTTTATAATCTCATACATGGTTTATAATCTCGTACATGTTTTATAATCTCGTATATGGTTCGTAATCTCGAATATGGTTTATAATCTCGTACATAGTTTATAATCTCGTACATGGTTTATAATCTCGTACGTGGATTGTAATCTCGTACATGATTTATAATCTCGTACATGGTTTGTTTTCTCCTCCAGGATTTGTAATTGGCTCTTTTTGTTGCTGTCCATGTTTCAGAGCCATACAATAGGACTGATGACATTTGAATTGAAGATTCTGAATTTTGTGTTGTACTTGGTTTTTTTTCTTTTCTTTTCTTTAATCTCTATATTTCCCAGTGCATTGAACGATCTTTTTAACAAGTTATCTTGTCCTGCATTTATTCTTATTATCACTGTCGTTCCTTGTGTATTTTCGGTCACAGAAAGTGGGTCTAAAAATACACATTGAAACGACAAAGTAGTGCCTAAAAACTGAGATAAAATGACAAATTCCCAACGGCGTTTATTTCGCAACATATATCATATGACCTACATACGCTGTGCTGCGCTGACTTTGTAAGAATTTTCAGGACTTGTAATCAGAAACGTTTCACGTGTTACATGTATGACGTAACAAACGTTGCGTAAGGCGGGATATTGTAACCTGTCGCTTTAACGTGCGCGTGGTAACACATGGACCGTGATAATTATATGCTAGGCTAAAGTCGCGGATTCAGTGTTAATAATTACACTTAAATCTATGCGTTAGTTATAAACTGCAGTGTTTCATAGACCTAGTACTCTAATATGGAAGCGAATCATGGGCAGTCAGTCATTCATTCGTTCGTTCACTTTCCTTTTCACTACTTATGGAACACGGAGCCCTCACTACAGCTGATCCCTTTGCAGAAGTAAGCTGCACCACAGCATTCATGAGCTCTTGCAAAGCTGGTTTCTGTAGCTATATGTTAGCCGTGGTCAAATTGCCACCACTATGCACTACTTTATATTAGTAGCATATTACGACTAATGTCGAGGTGTTGTCACGTGCTGGCCTTGAAAGCATGTATACACTGCTTAGACAGCGCAGACTACGCTGGCTTGGCCATGTCCGCCACAGTGAAGATGGTCGCATCCCGAAAGATATCTTCTACGGACAACTGGCAGATGGCTAATGAACAGTTCGACGACCGCAGCCGAGATTCAAAGATGTGGGCAAGAGAGACTCGAGGACACTGGACATAAATCCAGCAACCTGGGAGGATGAAGCTGCCGATCGCACTAAGTGGCGATGCTATCTGCGGCGCCACCTCAGATTGGACAAAAAGAAGCTCACACAATAAGTAGAAGAGAGGAGAAAAACATCGAAAGAAACACCAGGAAAATAAGCAGCTGAGGGCTATCACCTCGGGGGCGCATCCCATATATGGTCAGTTATGACTGAAGAGGTTATTATTATTATTGTTATTATTATTATTATTACTTGTTTGAGGGTGCTGTAGTTCCCATATTTTGTCCATTATCTCTTCATAGATCCCAGCCTCCCGGAAACCTTTTCGGGAAAGGACAGGAAATATTGATTTTATTTAGCAAAATGGGAAGAGGTTGCAATAATAATTTTAAAAAAAAGGAAAAGTCGCTGAACCATTTTTCCAATATTGTATGGAAGAAGGTCGACGCCAGAATTGATGAACTAGGGTCCAGATGATGCGGAGAATATGACAATCTACGTCTGTCAGCATGGATCATGTAGAAGAAGAACTGCACACATGCATGTGTAGTTTACCTGTTAACACTTAGTATACAAACAATTTTCCTATTTCCTTATTTGAAAATATATTATTTGCAAATTCCTGTTTCCTTGTCTTATATAAAAAGATTGCGGAGTTGCACATTGATTTTTGAATTTTTATTTATCTTAAATGTTATTTATTTATTTATTCTTCTTATTCTTATTATTTTTGGGGTATCATTGAGCTTCCATGGTTTGTGTCTGGTTATTTAAGTAAGAATAATAGTTCAGTAAAGTTATTTTGTCGTTCTAAACTTTTTCCTTTGTTCCCGTACGTAATATTTTCTCTCTACTTCCGTTAGCGTAGGCAGCCATTTTCGGTCAGCCACGTGATTATAATAATATTATACTCGCTATTATTTTTTTATTTTTTTTACTTAGTTCTCACTTTCTTTCTTTTCTGTTTTTGTTTATTTCTCCCTGACAAAGGCCTTGTATATTTGGTACAATATCCTCTTCTATATTGGCAGACGTATAGTTTGTACTACTCTGTATTGGTAGACGTACAGTTTGTACTAATGTCCAACTCTACACTGCTGTTGTCTGTTTTCATTTTGATCAGTGCATTGATGTAGCTTGCCCAACTCTGCAGTTTGTATTTTTATTCCTCAATGTTAAAACTATAAGCGTAGGCTTACAGGGCTAGGGTAGCCGCGGTAGCATAGTGGTTAGTGCACTGGCTTCCTAGCTCAGTGGTCTATGGTTCGATCCCCAGATGAGGTGAGATTTTTTTAGGCCGCAAACGGCTCCTGGGTCGACCCAGCCCCAAATGGGTACCAGAGCAACTCTGGGAAGGTTAAGGCGGCCGGCGTGATGCTGACCACATCACCCCGTGTCCCGATGGTCAAGAAAATATAGGCCTAACACCATATTCCCAATATGCCTCAATGGGCGTGTAACGGGATCGTTTACCTTTTACAGGGCTAGCATGTTTCATTTGCAACAGTATCTTTAGACACTGGCGGCCATGAGTATTCTTAGTGGTTTTATGAAATAATGTGAAAAGACTTCCAGTTCTTCCTATATATTTTCACCATTATTTTGTCTCTTCTTACAGAACTAGAGGCGGCGGAAGCGCTGAAATGGCTACGGGCGGCCGGGTTTCCACAGTATGCTCAGATGTTTGATGGTAAGTAGAGAAATATTGAAGGAGAGAGTGAGCGAGAGAGAAGACATATAATCTGGCAGAGGGGCAAGAGTGAACTAGGGCGAAAACAATCAGTGGTGTGGTGGATAGGGTAAGATGTTATAATTACTGAGAGGAATAAATACACCAGACCACAGAAGGGAGAATTCATAGGCGGTCATGAGATTCAAACCTTGTTTCCTAGTGGCTACATCGCATCGAATTTAGTCAACTGAAATAAAAAAACGAAGTATTTTGTGAAACAAGATCCGTTAAACGTTCTAATCCACAACTATGAAGCATAGACCTTGTTCAATTCTCAGTTGTTTTGTACATACACACTTTAACTTGCCAATGAATATATATATATATATATATATATATATATATATATATATATATATATATATATATATATATATATATATATATATATATATATATATATATACATATATATATAGCAAGTTTACATTTTGCATTTTGATGTGCCCTAATCCGTAGGGAACACTGAAATAAACTTCACAACTTCTTACGAGTGCCTGCTACATACTCATATATGTGTAATAATTATTTCTTATCCTTAACGGTAATTTCAACATTTTTTTCCCCGTAGCCAAATCCTCAGATTTTTCACCTTTTTGTACAGTGAGGAGTGAAAGCTGTAACGATGTCAGAAAACAAAATAATAAATTGTGATCTGCCTTCAGTTTTTATAAGGGTGCTGTTGTTAATTATAGTTTCTAAGTGTCTTGTGTCTTCCAAGTCACTTGATTCAGTGAAAGATGGATTGAAATGAAAATGAAGAAACTGTACACATGATAAATTGTGCCATTCTCAGGACATGAGATAGGTATCGCACACCATAATTCTTTACCATTGTTTCTTAATAGTTACTTGCAAGTGGTTTTAAAATAAAAAGGTTTAGTTATGAGTTTTGTGATAATTTTCAAACTAAGAACCAGCCATTGTAGACTCAAATACCATCTGTACAACAAAATTGAAAATCAGACATACAGATATGTGCCCTCGTGGGGAGGACAAAAAGACAGACAGATATGTGCCCTCGTGGGGAGGACAAACAGACAGACAGATATGTGCCCTCGCGAGGAGGACAAACAGACAGTAGATCACATACTCCAAAAAGTGTGGGCTCTGCGAGAGGAGCAGGGCAACCAAGTTGAGGGAGAAACTGTCTGGTGACGAGAGCAACCTCAGACGGATGCCAGCTTTATAAGGGAGATCGATGTGATTACACTAGTCAACAAATTTTCAAAAGTTTTTTGTACCAGAAATTAAATGTACCATTTCTTATTGATTTTGACATGCTGATTTCAAATATCATAATGAAATTCACCAATTGGCTCTGGTTTTTTTTTAAATGATGAATTTACATTACAGTAATACAAATAATGTATGCTTGTTTACTTCTCTGGGCTAAACAGCTAGTCTTTCTACTTTAGCATTATAAAAATTGTGGTTACATACTCAATTAATTGATATTTTAACATAAAATGATAGAAAAAAATAAAAACATTATTTAAAGTTCACATATCATGCTTTAAAAAGGCACATTTGAACCCATTCCGTCATTATTCAGTCGCTGTTCGAGCTCTCTTTGCTTGCTTCTTGTAGTCAATCGATGAGGTGTCTCTTGTCACAGTCCAACAGTAATCAACAAGCATTGAAGGGCTCCAATTGCCTTGATACCTTGTCTCCATAGCAGCAATGTCCTGGTGAAATCGTTCACCATGCTCATCACTGACCGCTCCACAGTTTGACGTAAAGAAATCCAGATGAGAATCCAGAAAATTAATTTTCAAAGACATGTTGCAGCCAAGACTCTTATACTTCTGAAGGAGATTTTCTACAATTTCATTGTAATTATCAGATCTGTGGTTTCCAAGAAAATTGTCCACCACTGACTTAAATGCTAGCCATGCTGCTTTTTCCTTGCTATGCAACACGCAAAGAAACTCGTCATCATGAAGAAGTTTTCGAATTTGCGGACCAACAAATACTCCCTCTCTTATTTTAGCTTCACTCAGTCTTGGAAATTTTCTGATGAGGTATTTGAAAGCCTCATCTGTTTTCTCCATTGCCTTGACAACGTTTTTCATGAGACCCAGCTTAATGTGCAAGGGTGGCAACAAAATCTTGCTGGTGTCGACAACTGCTGGGTTCTCAACGTTCTTACTGCAGGCTGCAATGACTGCCTGATTGGCCAATGTCTTCTGATGTAATGGTCACTTCGTGCACGGCTATCCCACTCACAGAGAAAGCAACAGTACTTGGTGTATCCACCCTGTAGTCCAAGCAAAAGAGCGACCACTTTTAAGTCACCGCAAAGTGACCAATGATGATGATCGTAGTTTATACACTTCAAAAGCTGCTTAATGTTTTCATAAGTTTCTTTCATATGAACTGCGTGACCAACTGGAATTGACGGTAACACATTACCATTATTCAACAAAACAGCTTTAAGACTTGTCTTGGATGAATCAATGAAAAGCCTCCACTCTTCCGGTATGTAATTGATGTTGAGGGCTGCCATTAAACCAGAAATGTTGTGGCACGCAGAAAGGTCACCCTCTTTGAAAAAGAATGTAATAAGCGGCTTCTGGCGGTTCCTATACACAGAAATTGTAACATCTTCTGCCAGGAGATTCCACTGTTGCAATCTGGAACCCAAAAGCTCCGCCTTGTTCTTCGGTAAATTCAGATCTCTTACAAGATCATTCAGTTCACCTTGGGTTAGTGGATGTAGTTTGCTAAAAATCTGTGTCACTTGAGGTTGATGGTTCAGGACCACCAATGTCCTCTTCATCAGTGGAAGCAGCTGAAAAGGATTCTGGCACTTTGGGAACTGGTAGGTCATCGCCATGTGGTACCGGAAGTATTGCAGAGGGGATGTTTGGATATTCCAGTCCATTTTTTCTTCTTTGATATGCCTTTCCCAATTGGAGGGACCATGCAAAAGTAACAGTTGTTGAGATGATCAGTGGGCTCTCTCCAAATCATTGGGACTGCAAAAGGCATAGCTTGCCTTTTGCCAATCAACCACAGTTTAAGATGTGCTGCACATGTATTGCAGCATATGTGTGGCACTCAGCTCTTATCTTGATCTCCTATTCTGCAGCCAAAATACAAACTGTACGCCTTCTGGCATTTGTAACTACGATACTTTTGATAAGGACAAATGCACTAACTAATGGCAAAATTTTATCAGAGATAAGGTATTTATACACAAAGGTGATGTAATCATAGGTAGGATTGCATCATCAACTTCTAGTAACATTTTTATTGGTCATTAGAAAAAATTATGCAATCGCCCACAACAGTTGCGTCATATATATAAAAATTTACCTTAATTAAATAAACTAGTAGCATATATCTTGAAAACTAGAGCCAATCAACATTTTTTAATGTCATTTTCGTTTTCAGCACACCAAAATTAGTTAAGATCAGCTATTTTCATTTCTGGTACATTTTGGTTGTTGACTAGTGTTATTTGAGAGCTACATAAAACAAAGGAAAACATTCAAGGTTAGTAACCAAACAACAAAAAAACACAAAATAAAAAAAAGAATAAAATAACTTACTAACTACTCATAGGACAAGGAAAGACAACAAGGTATTAAATTTTAAAAAAACAACTCAAAAAGAACAAATACTAATACAAAGTAAAACCAAGTGTAAAGGACAATAGTTATCAAGAAATAATACAAAAGAGAAAATAAAATGGACAAATACTAATATAAATTAAAATCAGCAACTGCTAAAGACAAAAGCTATTTAAATTAATACAAAATTAAAAAATAAAATGACACTAAATACCCCAATTATATATGAATTTCAGGTTGAACAGGGTAGACCAAGATGGAACGAGAAGAGGCAATAACGGTCAGCTGTTAAGTGCCCGCTCTCCACCCATCACCTCATCAAAACAACAACAACAACAACATTATTTGAGAGCGAACAACGTAGAAGAAGAATGAGACTTTGTAAATGTAGATGAAGAGTTCCAGAACAAACATATACAGGGTGTCCATAAAAGATTGTACCTTTTTCCCAAAAAAATTATTCTCGGCCCCATGATGTGATACGAGGATGCTTTCTGTCACAAAAGTAAGATAATCTCTGCATGTTATTAAGCATCCCATAAAAAGAATGTACCTATTTCTTTTTCTTTTTTTCACCTACTTGACCAGTGTGTGGAGAGACATGTAACAATTACCGGTTGCAACTCAACTGCGAAAGTTTCACTTGAAATACCCGCCGTGCGCATGTGAATGGTGCACATATTGAGTCTTTGTTAGGTATGCTGAAAAACTTGAAGAGATTATCTTACATTTGTGATAGAAAGCATCCTTGTACTACATTATGGGGCCGAGAATACATTTTTTGAAAAGGGTACAATCTTTTATGGACACCCTGTATATATATATATATATATATATATATATATATATATATATATATATATATATATATATATATATATATATATATATATATATATATATATATATATATATATATATATATATATATATGCAGGGCCGGCTTAAATTAAAAAAACACACCCAAGCAGAAAGTTTGGCAAGATCCAAGAACACGACACGACACGACCCGTAGAATGCTAGAAGATCGTCTCTGCATCTTAATTTTCCTTTCAGTTAATATGTGTAATTTCAAACACTGCACGGAAATGTAATACAACCCGCTTTTACCTAGGCGTAAAGTAGAACAAAAATAACAAAAGCAAAAAATTAAAAGCAAAAAAAAAAAAAAAAAAAACACAACAGATAAAAATATCGACTCGCCATCCTTGGAAACTTCAGTCGTAAAACAATCGACTTTTACCTGGGCGTAAATTAGAACAAAAATGATAAAATCAACAAATTAAAACAGATAAAAAAGAATACCGACTTGGCATTTATGGAAACTTCAGTAACAACCAGCAGATGTTGTCAGCATGACTGATTCGTTCAAAAAAAAAAAAAAAAAACAATTCTCAACTGCTGTTTAAATGCTGGCAGAAACCTATCTCGAGCAGCAATGAATGATTCATTAAGCAGAGCGACTGCTGTTTATATTGACCGATTATCCAGTCTCTAAACTATTGGAGTGGTTAAGAGATACTATGGCGCCCGCCTCTAATTCTAAAGGTACCGGGTTCGCTCCCAGCACAAGGAATATAATTCATGGTTTTTTTAAATTTATTTTCAGAACTAGTTGTTCCTAAGGATGTCATACCCTGATCTACTGGGTGGTGAGATCGAATGCCTAGCCTTCTCGAATAAGGGCTAAAAAATAGGAGGTCCCGTGTGCAAGTTGCACACACAAAAAATCTCTCGGCAGTTGGAAATCATAAACACTAAGCCATACGGTCGCTGCCCTATCAAAATGTTAAAATTAGGAAACCTACCCACCACAAAAATATTTAAAGAATGTGTGATTCCTGTATACACACAGTGGGATTCCTCGCCGGTGCTACAGAGTGCGCGCAACATGCTGGGATCCTCCTAGCGTGATCTAATGGAGGAGATAGGTGCACTGATGGAGTTGTCCGCGTGCAAGGAAGATGGTCCTTAATATCAAACCAACCAAACCAAATCTCAAACCATCGACAGGCAACCGTAACAGTTACAGCGTTGTACATAAATAATTAGTAAATGCAGGTTTCGTGCTAGGAGACAAGCTCCAATGATGGCTGCCTGTTCCGTAAGGAACAAAGGAAAATGCTGATGAATCCACAAACGTCGACAGTATATATGGATGTGAGCACCCCAACCGTTTAAACACAGCAGCAAGAAAAAAAATAATACACATACACACAGTTTAAATTTTTTTTTAATACTTGTGCCGTGCAAATTATACCAGGGGACTTTCATCATCGTCGTCATCATCATCGTTATCACCATCATCAGCTTCCCAAGAGCATAGGCCTTTACCAAACTTAACGCTAATTCTTCCTGTCCCGTGCCATCAGCTCAAGGTCTGTCTGTGTCTTCTTCACCATTCCTCTCTCCAGTTCTCTTCTCCATGTGTTCTTCGATCTACCTCTCCTACCCTGAGGATTCCTCAACAAGAACTTCCTTGTAATGCTATCAGCAGTTTCCTCAACATGTGTCCTATCCATCGCCAGCGTCTTCTTATCTATTGTTCCACTGGCACTTGTCTGATTCTTATCATCAGTTCCACATCTGATCTTGTCATACCTATTTGGTCCTTCTATTCCACGTAAGCACCCATTTATGAAAGTCTGTAGCATTTTGGTTATTGTTTTTCATGAGACTTTACCTGATCGATAATGTAGTTATGGTAACTGTCGTACGGTAGGTTAATTGGTTTATTGGGCCCAGTCTAAGTAAAGAGTAAAGGTTAACTGATACACGAGAATGTACAGAAAATAGATTTCACAGGTGGTAGGTTGAGGGAAAGATATGTCTCTGGAGTGAGCAGGTTACTCTCATCCAGCCTATCCATACAACTATGCTTTATTATACGACAGTCTTTGCCTCCCTGTCTAATGAAAGAACAGGTTACTCTACACACACACAACAATATGTGACAACAATGACACACAAACGTGAAAAACTAAGGATAAATGGGTCTGGGTCTGACCAACACATAAAGTTAAGTTTCTTTGTAGTTTAATATCACTAAACTTGACAACACCAATTATCTGAAAGATATCGAGAAATCATTTACATACATAGGAAAATAAAGAAGAGAGGTGCGCCTTCCCCGTATGGAGAGAAAAACCCAAAATTATTAACCCTAAGGTTGAAGGTTAGCACTAGGTTACAGAATAAAACAATATTGGTACACTATAAGACCAAGTAAAGTAAACAAAATTTAGACAATCAGATTTATGGATAATTCCCAGCAAAACAAGAAAATCATCTCACACTCTCACCTGGCCACTTTCTCACACTCTTACCTAATTGGCTTCTATAGTAGGTCTGTGGTATCCCTTGGTAACAGAATTATTCCATGAACATAATTCCTATTTCACTCTGATCACACTGTCACCCCCAGCTGTCGACAATCCAAATTCATCCCCAAAAAACTAGTGAGGTGAACGCCGAATATGGTGCTTCTATCTGGATATACGTGTTCCGACCAATAGTTGGAAATGTGGAAGTCCTTGAGGTTTACCCTTTAGAGAGGGGAATATTTTCCAGTATTTGGATGCATCTGGAACATGAGGAAGGAAAAACAATGCCCTCTTAAATTTATAAAGGACAAGCAAGGCAAATTGCTTACTGCCCCGAAGGAAGTAATGGAAAGATGGAAAGAATATTTCTCAGAACTCCTTGATGGTGAGCAAGGTAGAACATCAGAAATGATAACCACTAGCACAGAAGAGGATACAAATGGTGATGAAGATGACATAAAGATGGAAGAACTGAAGGCAGCACTGGAGAAAATCAAGATGGGCAAAGCAGCAGGGCATGATGGTATAACACCAGAAATGGTTAAGTACATGAGAGCATCAGGCGACCTATTACTCCTAAAGGTCCTACAGGCAGCATGGTGCAACAAGGCTGTGGTGAAGTGGGATGTTATAAATATTTATAGGGGACTTAGTGTACTGACTGAGATCAGCTGTGAAGGTATCTATATCTAATAAGAGTAGTGTATTATAGATAACCTTACTTGCTGCCACATATGTATACCTCAGTCAGAATTATTCTGGAATAGTGTGATGACTACGTTATATGTCTAGGGTATGTGTATGATGAAGTGTAAGTCATAACAACAACAGACAGATAAACAATTTAATTTATTCCACCACACTTGACAACACTGTGACACTCACATACATAAAACACTCTACGAGGATATCTTAAAGGAATCACTGATAACTTTTCAAATAACAATATGTATTCAGTGCTGTCATGAATGTATATGTGTCCTGATTCAAATACAAAGGGAACCAGGAATCACAATCAATTTTAATTACAAGTTATATGTACAGAATTTATTAATATGAATCTTGTAGTGACATATATTATTAATAGTATCCTATGTGTGTCAGTTGTGTAGTAGTATAATATGAGGTAATACTGGTTTTGTTTTGTTCAAGCTCTGTTGGTATTTGTCATCATGACTTCAATAGTTTGTTTCTATTGGAACTAGTATTGGAGATGTTCTCAGTTCCTGGTATGAAAACAATTAAATTCCCCTCTTAATTTTATTTTACAATGTCATTTTAAGATGGGGGTACATAATGTTGAGCTCCATGGCCACACTCTCTTATCTTTCGTGATGACTGCAGTAAAAGACTCCTCTGCTCGATTACTTTAATGAGTTCTGGAGCCACCCCACTGGTTGCTATATGGACCAAGGAGTATGCTGTCCACCTCTGGCTTCAGCAAAGCTCTGACCAGGTGCTGCTCAATAACTTTAAGACCACGGTCCCTGAAACAAGAAGGTTGTACCTTCTACGTCAGAACTAATTTATACTCTATTTCTACACTGAGCACAATACATCACAAACATTGAGTTCAGAGCGTTAGGCCAACTGTCAGCTTCATCTGAAATACTTTATACCAGTATTTCCCTCCCTAATGGTTACTACGCCTCTGCAATTCCAGCATTATTTCTTTCTAGTCAATAATCTAGGTGTCAGTGTACTGTTTGGCCATTCCATGCAGTTTTACTTTCCTCCGACACCTTCTGTTCAGGCTGGAGCACTATAGGCTGTACATCATGTTCGCTACTGAACTACACATATATACAGACATAAATTATCAATTTACATTCAATTTTCATTAAAAGATATTGAATATTTCAAGCTTACCACAATTCATGGAAATAATAAACAGTTTCGTTGACTGGCAATGAATATAGCACAACTCCGATCTGCCGATGTCCCAGGCTTTATTTTATAAAAAAATATACACTGGTGCTCAACGCACTGCTTCTTAGTAGGTTTATTACAAGATGTGGCAAGGAACAGACGCTCTGAATTGAGTATATTCGCAGCTCTACCCAATCAAACCATGTCTACACATCTTTTCAAAAAAATACTCCTTTTCACGTTTCCCCTGACAACACAAGATAGTATTTATAGCCCGACCAATCGTGTTTAGTCTTACATTTGTTGCGCTCCAATCAAATAGGAGTTAACATGGTAGGCTATTTCCGTAACGTAATGTTTTTTTCAAACACGTTATAAAAAAATTTTATGAGCAGAAATGATTTCATGCTGTCAGGCACCCCCACTATTTTATTTTGGCCATAACTTGGTAATTCCTAGACGATTTGCGTAACGTTTTACATATTCTTTGTCAGCAAACCCTAAGGAACCCAAATATACGAATTTAATGGAGCCCATATGCATTTTCTTCTAGGATAGTCGTGCTGTTACTACCTTCTCACTTCCAAACTTGAGGGTGTCTGGGTACTGTCATGTTTTCAAACGTAAACCGGTATAATGTCATAATTCCCAATAAGCGTTTTTCAGGATTTTTAAAACCTAACTCTGGTATGGGTAGGGTTTTTATCACTGACGATTTGAAAAAAAAGCCAGTGCTTGTGGCCTTACACGCGTGATGGCAGCAATTGTGTATCGCGCGACGCGTGTTTAGTGTTGCATGTGTCCTTGCTTTCTGCCTCTCCCTTCTCTCTATCCTTTAGTCCATCTGTCTTTTAGTTACGCCGTGTATAAAATGGAATGAATGAAATATTAAATTTAGGTCATTGATCAGCTTGCGTATCTCAAGGGTTTTCCAAGAAATACAGTACACGTTTCATTGAAGAAAGCGGGTAATAATACAGTAGGCTTTTACTATCAACGTGAAAGCGTTACAATTTGCAAACGAAGGAGAACACAGGGGGATTTTGCGTACAGTCATTGTGACAGCACTGTTCTTTACCATTCTTCTTTCCTTTTATTAAATTTATTTGTTAGGCTTTGCATTTACGTTTTAATTTATATATGGGGATTAGAATAATTCACGACATCTCCCCTCTTAAAACAGACATTATATGTCAGTCCTTTATTCTATATACACATAGAGAAATTTATTATTATTTCTGGGGTTTACGGTGATTCTCATCACATGGATGGCGGCTTAAAAAATCCGCTCCCAAATTTGTTTTTCCAGATATATACTCAATGCTAAAATTATATGGAGCCAAAAGTAAGGACCATCGGAGTAACCTAGAGTTTTCATGCCTAGCCTGGGCTAGAAACGATAAAGGTTTGTGATCCGTTTGCAACTTAAATGCCTTCCCATACAGATAAATATTGAATTTCTTTATTGCCCATATTACTGCAAGACATTCTTTTTCGCTAGTTGAGTAGTTGATTTCAGCTTTATTCAACTTTCTGCTAGCATATGCCACTGGGCTTAATTCCCCATCCAATGCATCTGATTTCTGTAGTAGAGTTGCACCTAACCCAATATTACTGGCATCCGTCCTTACTATGAATTCTTGACTTAAGTCAGGTAATTTCAAAATAGGTTTACTTGTGAGCTTTTCCTTCAATTCTTGGTAAGCCATTTCACATTGTGGTGTCCATGTAATGCGATCTGGATGTCCTTTACGTGTCAAATCAGTTAACGGTGCACATATGGAATTAAAGTTTTTGATATACTTCTGGTAGAAACCACATAATGAGACAAAGGATCTCACGTCCTTCTTGGTTTGTGGTCTCGGGGCTTTCTTTAGTTTCTCTAAATTCTTTGGGTCAGGGGTCATGTTTCCCTGATAAACTGTGTGTCCCAAAAATTCCAATTCTTTACATCCAACGCAACATTTGGTTGGTCGGGCTGTTAAATTTGCTTCCCTAAGTCGATTAAACAGCATATTCAGAGAGTCAATGTGTTCCTCAAATGTTTCTGTTGCTATAAGGATATCATCCATGAAATTTGTTATAATGGATTATTCAGAGGGTCCAATAATTTTCTCATCATTCTAGAGAAGACACTAGGCGCATTCTTCAATCCAAATGGCAATCTATTAAACTCATAGTGTCCTTCTGAGGTACTGAAAGCTAGGTATGGTCTAACCTCAGGCTTTACTGGAATCTGATAGTATCCTTTACTCAGATCCACTTTTGAGAAATATTTAGCTTTATTTAGTCTGGCAAACAGCTGATTTGTATCCGGCAATGGATCCACCTGTCCTTCTGTAATAGCATTCAGTCTCCTGTAATCTATACAGAGTCTATGTTCTCCAGAGGGCTTCCTTAAGAGTACAACACCGGAACTATACGAAGATTCACTGTGTGAAATAATTCCTTCCTTCAACAGATAGTCTATCTCTTCCTTCAAAGCTTTCTCCTTAGCAAACGGAATCGAATATGGTTTCATACAGACATGTGTGGGGTCTATCAGTTTCATATCATATTCCAATAGGTTTGTATGCCCTGGTCGGTCTGTTAACACCTCTGCATGATTATTTAGAACCTGTTGCACTCTCTCTTTCTGAGTTTTCGTTAAATGTGTACTGATTTTCACCTGTGCTGCTGTCTCACAGGGGTGTAATGGATATTCAAATGATGAAAGTGGTTCCTTTTTCATCTCCATGGCGATGGACAAGGTCAACAAGTGTGTCTCTTCCTGATGTTCTCTTTCCAAATATTTCTTCAGGAGATTCACATGATAGATTTTTTTCTTTCCCCTTCTTATCTATCTTATAATTTGTTCTAGACACCTTCTCTAAAACTGTATATGGACCTTGCCATCCAATCTGTAACTTATTCTGACTCCCGGGGAGAAGAAGCAGTACCTTCTCTCCCACAGCCAAATCTCTGTCTTTCGCCTTCCTGTTATAATAGGCAGCATGTTTCTTCCTGGCTTGTTTCAAATTTTCATTGGCAAGTTTCCAGCCAGTTTTTAAACGAGTGGTCAGCTCATTCACATATTGGTATGAAGATGTAATGTTTTCCTCTGCCTTTTCATCAGTCCACGTTCTTAACAAAGCTACATATGGACCTTTAATTTTGTGGACCTATTTGTCCATGCACCGGTATGGTCTCTTCCACTAGAAGCTCTATAGTGATGATTTTTCCTCCCAGAATTATCATTCACAAAACGACCGCTACCAATTCTTTTCCTGGGGCTTTCTCCCCACTTAAAATTCTTGATGAGAGATTTCCTCTCTACATCTTCTTCCTCCAGTTTGTTTAAGTCCGATTGAGGGATTTTCGGCTTATCCTGGGGTAAGACATCTTTTTGCACTCTCCGCATAGTGGCCATTGTAAAACAGTTAAGTGAAGCTTGTCCGTGAAAAGGGGCTTCCCATTCCATTTGGTCCACTTTATCAAATCTATTTTTCTTTTTATTATCAGGCCTAATTTTGCCCCGTGGCGTGTCCAGGTCCTGATCAATGTTCCCACTTGTGGGTGTTCCCTCATGTGCTATGCTACACCTTTCTACAAAATTCTCAATGTCCCATCTTGCCTTGGGCCAATAATAATTGTGAGCCACCTTTTGAATGATGGTACCTATTTTCTCATGGTCCCCATCTGGTTTCACATGTAGGCTCCTTATTAAGTCTGCCCTATATCTTTTAGGAAGTACCAGCTGTCCCTGACCTTTGGATCTAGCTCCAGTCTTCCTATACATCAACTTGTTTTTCATGTAAAAATCTCCCTTGCCTGGAGTTGTATGATAAGTTGACAATTTCCTGAAACAAGGCTTGAGGGTTTTATCCCCAGCCTGTGCCTTCCTCATCTCTTCTGGAGTGGTATCCAACAGAATATCCTCCTCCTGTCTTGAGGTCGACCTGACCTGAAGGGTGGCCATATACACAGGTTTCCTTCTGCAACGGTCAGTGTCATGATTGTCCATCTGACAATTTTTACACCACCTTTTCCCTTGGTTGAAAGATCAGCTTGCGTATCTCAAGGTTTTTCCAAGAAATACAGTACACGTTTCATTGAAGAAAGTGGGTAATAATACAGTAGGCTTTTACTATCAACGTGAAAGCGTTACAATTTGCAGACGAAGGAGAACACAGGGGGATTTTGCGTACAGTCATTGTGACAGCACTGTTCTTTACCATTCTTCTTTCCTTTTATTAAATTTATTTGTTAGGCTTTGCATTTACGTTTTAATTTATATATGGGGATTAGAATAATTCACGACAAAGGCCATACCAAAGGATTGGGAGATTGCCATCATAACACCGATTTTCAAAAAGGGTGACAATCGACAGTGTGGAAACCACAGAGGCATATCCCTTCTCAGTGTCCCTGGTAAAATCTACTCTAGAATCCTAGAGCAGAGACTCCGATGCCTGGCTGGGCCACGGTTGGATGAGGCCCAGTGCGGGTTCCGAGCAGGCCGAAGTACTCAGGGCCTAATCTTCACACTCAGACAGCTGAGTGAAAAGGCCCTTGAGTACAAGAGTGAGATCCATCTTTGTTTCATAGATCTGGAGAGGGCGTTTGACAGGGTCCTCTGGAGCAAACTTTGGGGTTGTTTGGCAGGGAAGAACGTTCCAGCACCTCTGATTCATGCTATACAGAGCTTCTACAGGTCTTGCAGAAATTATGTGAGGACGGCAAGCTATGGTGTCGGGGGAGTTCAGGACCACCAATGGTGTGGGACAAGGCGGTGTCCTGTCGCCTTGTCTTTTCATGCTCCTCATGGACGATGTCATCAGGGCATGTAAGGAGAGAACGGGAAAGTATTCGGTGGGGTGCTGGAGGATGGGACTGGTCTGTATTTCAGAGCTGGCGTTTGCTGATGATGTTGTCCTGATTGCTAGATCAGAGACACATCTCCAATCCAACCTGCAAGTCTGGAAGGAGGAGCTGGAGAGGAGAGGGATGGTCATGAGCAGCTCTAAAACAAAGTCCATGGTGATATCACGAGAAGAAAGAAAACATCAGATTGGGTTGGGAGAGCGGGTCCTGGAGCAGGTCGACCACTTTGAATATCTCGGAGCTATTATAGACCGAGGGGGGGGGGCATCGGGGGAGAGTTAGCCACTCGGAAAGCAGCGGCTGGGAGACTTTATCAGGCCATAGGTCGAGGATTCCTCGGTGGGAGAGAGGTTGGTGGGAAAACGAAGATGGCTGTATACCGCTCCACCTATGTCCCAGTCTTGACATATGGATGCGAGTCATGGGCGGTGACTGCAGCCCACAAAAGCCAGATCCAAACCTCAGAAATGAGGTATCTGAGGAAGGTGGTTGAGGTAACAAGAAGAGACATGGTCCGCAACCAGACGATACATCAAGGCCTAAAATCCCACCCGCTGCAGACCCAAATAGAACAGTCCCAACTAAGATGGTTTGGCCATGTCTGCAGAATGGGAGAAGATCGGCTACCACGAAAAGCATGGGAAACAAAGAGCCAGGGATCAAGACCTCCAGGACGACCCGGAGTCCGCTGGGAGGACAACATTAGACAATCTTTGAAGGACTGAGGACTAGAATGGAACCATGCCAGGAAGAAGACAGCTGATGGAATAGTCTGGCGCTCTCTCTTCCAAACCTCTACACCTTACGGTAGAAGAGGAACGACTAAGTAAGTAAGTAGGGATACATCTGGTTGCTAAAAAATGTTTTAAAAAATGATGATGATGGTTCTTCTATCGGCCAACTCTGTGTCAGAGCGCCGATTCTGCACAGTGTATAATTATATATATAATCCATTTGAATACAACTGTCAGAAGTCGGGGAACAATAATACTGTTACATGTACACACCACTGTGAGCTGGTAAAAATGGAAATCTAGATTTTGTAAGTCCAGTACTTATATTTATTGTCATCCAATAACATCGGCGATTCCACGCTTATAAATGAAATGGATAACGAACCAGAAAAAGTAAAAGTAAAAGACCGCTGGTCGCCCTTGAGATCAGGTCTGCGAAAAAATACAAGAAAAACATTTGTGGGAAAATGCTACCACTCTATGTAAATATAAATATATACACCGACTGGGAAAAGACGATCTCTCATCCTCTCTGTCAGTCCTGACTAAGTTCAAAAGACATACGGTGTTTCCCTACGCCTACACACAGACATCGTCGGCCGCTGGTCTGGGTCGGACCGAGTTTATGTTAACTCACCCGCCCCTGCTGTCGGCTGGTGGTCGGCGTACGGTGTTAATTTTTATTTAGTTTTTCATACGCACCACCTACAACAATAATCGCCTGTCATTAAACAGCTATTAAATTGTCGGTGTCTGTTAGTTTATCGTATGACATTTAAAAATAATAGACGCTATAATAACAAATTATACAATAAAATATAAAAAAGAATTCTTTCCTTCCACTATCAGTCTTTTAACGCCTCTAAGTCCGGTCTACACTGTAAACACAAATTACCGTCTCGTCTCACCTAGGTAGCGTCGGTGTTCGTGGTCTAACATTGTAATTGAATATCTGGTTATGAAAATCGCTACGCGTTATTTTATTTTATTCGCATTACTAGCAAGAAATTTCTAAGTGAAGTATTTAACTGTAGGTTTAAAGTATTTAAGTGTTTAACTTTAAAGGCTATCACTGAAAAATACTTCTAACACTTAAAACTATTTACCAGAAAATCCAAAATGAAAATCTCCACGAATCACGTTTTTTTAAAACATTAATCCAAAGGAAAATGGTTATGACTGCGAGCTAGACTTTCTTCTCAATTTCGGACTGACGACTGATGGCGGGGTTAAGAAAACAGCAGTATGTATATAATTAGATTTCTCTGATCTCTAATGGTGTTAATTTCGCGCTCCGGAGTGAGACCAAAAGTCAGAATTTATAGCTCAAGATGAAGGGCTTACGATTCAGACTACCAGAGTCTCTCGTCTGAAGTTGTTGACCGACATCAAAGACTTTAGTTCTGCTAGCGGGTGTCTTTTCAGAATGCCAGCATCTCGAGATCAAAGAGCACAATGGAGTTCTCGACTTTCCCTGAGTAAAACTACAAAGGGTCTGTGCCGTCGCCCTCTCTCTCTCATATGTCAGGTATTATGATTGACAGATGAGCTCGCGTGAGTAGAACGAAGTAAACAAAGCCAGATTTGCTTCCTGTTATGACTGACAGGTCACGAAGGTTAGTAAACATTGCGTTAGCCCGTGTTTAGAGAGAAGAGGGCGGGACCAAAGGTGAGCAGCAGAAGTCAGTATAAAGTATGTTTTTTTAGCTAGCAAATCAGAGAGCAGCTATAAGGTTACGATAAGCTGTCAGATTACTGTAGGTTCTATTTTATTACACGTCACAGTAACTTTACATGACTGACAATGTAGTTATGGTAACTTTACATGACTGACAATGTAGTTATGGTAACTTTACATGACTGACTATGTAGTTATGGTAACTTTACATGACTGACAATGTAGTTATAGTCACTTTACAAAAATGGAGCCGCGGTAGCATAGTGATTAGTGCACTGGCTTCCTAGCTGAGTGGTCCATGGTTCGATCCCCAGATGAGGTGGGATTTTTTTAGGCTGCAAACGGCTCCTGGGTCGACCCAGCCCCAATTGGGTACCAGAGCAACTTCTGGGAAGGTTAAGGCGGCCGGCGTGATGCTGACACATCACCCCTAGTGTGCCGATGGTCGAGCAAATATGGGCCTAACACCATATTCCCAATATGCCTCAATGGGCGTGTAACGGGATCCTTTTACCTTTACATGACTGACAATGTAGTTATGGTAACTTTACATGACTGACAATGTAGTTATGGTAACTTTACATGACTGACAATGTAGTTATGGTAACTTTACATGACTGACAATGTAGTTATGGTAACTTTACATGACTGACAATGTAGTTATGGTAACTTTACGTGACCGACAATATAGTTATCCATATGTGATTAAGGTATTCCCATAGACGATGATGCCGTGTGAGAGTGATGAGTATAGAGACTTCACTATACTATGTCCAGCATCGAAAAATGGGGTTACATTTTCCTTTCTAAATCAAGAGCAGAGCCGGGTATCCATTTACAGCTGGCTAGACTGAAGCGTGTCTCCACCGTGTTTCGAACCCAGCACCTGTGTCTCGATAGGCCAGCGCCCTAACCACTCTTCCAATCGGACGCTCAATATGAGATTATATCATCTTAATTACCCTTATTTCTCCCGCTTTGTTTATGACGTTTCATAAACCATAAATTACACGTAAATAATGAGACATGACACACGAATATTAAAAAAAGTAATGACGCCGATAATCCAAGTATGTACATCTAAGCATGGACCGCGTGGTAACCGGTCAATTTCTCAGTATTGATAAATTATTAATTTACTGATATTTATTGATCATCAGTAATTATTTGAGGCATTCAGCATTGATTACAACCAAGCCGTAGCGTTAAGTATATTTTCTAGCATAGGGTTAGGTGTTGACAAGAAATTTAAAAAAAAAATGTAGGCGGCGTAGGAGAAGATGGATCGATGGCGTGGCAGTTAATAAAAAAATAAAAAAACCATAAAATAGGACAACAAGCAAGAACATTATACTGGCAACAGGTTGGCTCTTTCCGTGCCATACACGAATATAAAGCCAGCCTAAGAGTGGAGAGAAAATACTATATTGTAAATACTCAAGGGAAAAAAAAACACCCACAAATTATGATGTAAGTTTATCACACTGTATACTACAGGGTGATTGAAAAGTCAGGCTATTTTTATATCCGAAATTGTATTTTTTTAATAAAGGAAACCGTTACACGCCCATTGAGGCATAATGGGAATATGGTGTTAGGCCCATACTTTCTTGACCATCGGCACAATAGGGGTGCTGTGGTCAGCATCACGCCGGCCGTCTTAACCTTCCCAGAGTTGCTGTGGTACCCAATTCATGAGGCTGAGTTGACCCCAGAGCCGTTTGCGGTCTTAAAAAATCCCACCTTAACTGGGGATCGAACCATGGAACACCGATTAGGAAGCCAGTGCACTAACCACTCCTATTTATTGGATAAACATGAAACAAAGTTCAAAACAATGTTGCAATAACTGCCATTTGACAAATAAATTGTATTTGTCTTTTTATTTTTCAGAAACAAAATAAATTAGATGAAATCTGAAATGGACAAAAAAAAAAACGGATGCTAATAGAGGGCAGCAAATTAGTTGGATAGGAATAAAGAGAAGAGATTTAAGATCAGCTGTGAAGGTATCTGTATCTAATAAGTGTGGTGTATTACAGATGACCTTACTTGCTTCCACATTTATACCTCAGTCAGAATTATTCTGGAATATTGTGATGACTACGTTGAATGTCTAGGGTTATGAAAATGATGAAGTGTAAGTCACAACAACAACAGACAGATAAATAATTTAATTTATTCCACAACACTTTACAACACTGTGACACTCACACACATAAAACACTCTATAAGACTATCTTAAATGAGTCAAGTGTTAAAGTTTAAAAATATATGTATTATTTCCTTTCAATAATAGATATCCTGATTCAACTACACAGTGAACCAGGAATCACAATCAAATGTAATTACAAGTTATATGTACACAATTTATAGTTAGACTCTTTGTATTGACATATATTATTATTATTATCATATGTGTGTAAGTTGTGAAGTGGTACTATGAGGTAATACTGGCTTTTTCAAGCTAGGTTGTTGTTTGTCATCATGACTTCAAGTGTTTGCTTATGGTGGAAATAGTATTGGGAAAAGTTCACAGTTCCTGTCATTTGAAACAATTTATTGTCCCTCTTTATTTAAAATATTGTCAATTTTAGAGGGGGGCACATAAAATTGAGCTGCTCTGGCCACAGAATCTTATCTTCTGTGATGGCGGCAGGAACCGGTATCCTCTGCTCGCTGGCTTCACCGTATTCTTGAGAACCAACACTGGTCGCTATCTGGACCAAGGAGTATGCTATCAGCCTCTGGATTCAGCAAAACTCAGACCAGGTGCTGCTTCAATAAGTTATGACCACGGTCCCTGAAACAAGAAGGTTGTACCTCCTACTTCAGAACTAATTTATAATCTATTTCCACACTGAACACAATACATAACAAACACTGAGTTCAGAGCGGTAGGCCAACTGCTAGCTTCATCTGAAACAATTTACACCAGTATTCTTCTCCTTAATGGTTACTACGCCTCTGCAATTCCAGCATTAGTTCCTTCTAGTCAATAAGATAGGTGTCAGTGTACCATTTGGTGATCTCATGCATTTATACTTCTCTCCGACAAGTTTTGTTCAGGTTGGAGCACTATCTAGGCTTTGCCTCATGTTTGCTACTGAACCACACACATATACAGACATAAATTATCAATTCACATTCAATTTTCATCAAAAAGATATCAAATATGTCAATCTTACCACAATTCATGGAAATAATAAACAAATACGTTGACTGGCGATGAATTATGGCACAAATTCCGATCTGCCTCTGTCCCAGGCTTTTATTTAGAAAAATAGGAGCTGGATCTCAACGCACTGTTTCTTAGTAAGTTTATTTTAAAATGTGGCACTGAACAGACGCTCCTAATTAACTATATCATCGGGTCTAGCCAATAGGGCCATGTTTACAAAGCTTTTGAAAAAATTTACCCTTCCTACGTTTCCCCTAACAACCAAAAATAGTATTTGCAATCCGACTAATCATGTTTAGCCTTACATATCATTCCCTCCAATCAAATCGGATTTAACATGGTGGCCTATTTCCCGTAAAATGGTGGTTTCAAAACATGCCACTGTGCGATTATGATTTGGTGCTGTCAGACATCCTCACTATTTTCTTTTGGCTATAATTTGTTAATTCCTAGACTATTTGCGTAACACTTAACATATTCTTTGTCAGCAAGTCCTAAGGAACCCAAATATATAAATTTAATGGAGCTAAGTGGCTGCGTTCAAAATATGCATTTTCTTCTACCTCCCGTTCACTTCGATACGATGTGGTGTCTCGGTACTGTCAGGCTTTCAGACATAAAACAGTATAATGTCATGTTTACTAATAAGCATTAAACAGGTTTTTAAACCTAACCCTCGTATTGGTAGTGTTTTTTATCACTGTCTATTTGAAAAAAAGTTAGTGCTTCATGCCTTTCGCGTTGGGGGTGGCATTAATTTTATATCGCGAGACGCGTGTTAGTGTTGCATACGTTCCTCCGTTCAGCTCTCTCTCTCTATCCTAAGTTCATCTGTCTTTTCATTACGCAGTGTATAAAATGAAATTAATGCTAGTATTAATCTAGGTCATTAAGCAGCTTGCGTATCTCAAGGTTTTCTAAGAAACACAGTACTAGTTGTATTTGTAGAACGCGTGTATTGATGCAGTAGGCTTTACTATCAAATGTGAAAGCGTTACAATATGCAGACGAAGTAGAAAAAGGGGGATTTTTGTAAGCCATTGTGACAGCACTGGTCTTTTACCATTCTTCTTTCCTTTTATTGTATTAATTCGTTAGGCTTTACATTTACCTTTTAATTTATATATGTGGATTTAGAATGTTTCACGACAACGACAAACATGAGAAATCAAGAGCCAAGGATCCGGACCTCCAGAGGTCGCTGGGAGGACAATATCAGACAATCTCTGAAGGACCAATGACTGAACTGGATCCAGGTCACAGAGGAGGACAGTCGACAGGATATCGTGGCGCTCTTTCTAGCTAAGCGCTTCGTCCCAAGGTAAAAGAGGAGCGACTGTTAGTAAGTAGGTAAGATTGACTAATAGTAAGTAGGTAAGATCGACTAATAGTAAGTAGGTAAGATCAACTAATAGTAAGTAGGTAAGATCGACTAATAGTAAGTATGTAAGATACTACCTGAGTGAACAGAAAACAAAATCCAGAAACCTTGACTTATTATAGCAAATTCCGCAGTCTATTTCAGATTCAAGCTGTTAAGGCTCGCATACAGCCCAGGGTCGGTAGTCAGTTGGCAATTAGTGCAGGGGTTTACAGCCTGAAGTATGCGAATACCCAGGAGGTATGCAGAAGCTTGGCAAGGGGGTGCGGGGATATATATATTTCTACATTGGAAGATCTGGATTGTGCAGATGGCATTGCGCTGCTGGCACATTCGCATCAACGCGTCCAGGAAAGAGCGGATAGACTTGATAAGTGTGGCCGGCAGGTGGGCTTGGGCATCAATCTAGGGAAGACAGGGGTCATGACGCTCAATGTGAGCAACCCTGAGCCCATATCGGTAAGGAATCAGCAACTGGAACAGACAGACACCTTCACATACCTAGGATGCATAGTAACACCAGACGGCGGAGCAAGCAATGACATCAACAACAGAATGAACAAAGCAAGAACAGCCTTTTTTGGTCTAAACAACATCTGGAAGTCCTCTCAGTACAGCACAAGCACAAAATTAAGATTGTGCAGAGCTGTGTGCTTTCTGTGCTTCTCTATGGTGCGGAATGCTGGAGAGTTACAGAGAAGATGTCGAAATTGTCCTCTTTTCACACAACATGCCTAAGCAAAAAATTCTCCGAATCGTTTGGCCGAATACCATCACCAATCAAGATCTGCTTACTCGGAGCAAGCAAGAGGACATGCACACCATCATAGCTGGCAGACGCTGGAGCTGGGTTGGCCATGTCCTCAGAAGAGACCCCGATGTCATCACAAGAACAGCTATGCTATGGACCCCTGAAGGAAAACGAAAGAGAGGCCGACCAAAAACAACTTGGCGGAGGACTGTGGAGGCTGAGATGCAAAGAATGAACCAGAGTTGGGGCACTGTACGAAGGATGGCCACCGACCGAGCAAAGTGGAATCAATTTGTTGCTGCCCTACAAGACGCCACCAGGCGTGATGGCCACTGACTGCTTTGACGGTAGGCGGCTAAGGATCACAGAAAGAAGAAGATATATATATATATATATATATATATATATATATATATATATATATATATATATATATACATATATATATATATATATATATATATATATATATATATATATATATATATATATATATATATATATATCGTTCTGAAATATTCCAAAAGTAGTTGTATTAGTAAAAAAAAAATGTGGATTGGAGAGAGAACGGTTTGTGGCTTGCCTATTAACGCTTCCATCTACATTTATGAAGTCTCATAACCATAGCATGTCCAAAAGAAATATTTCCTCTTTTTTTTTTAAATTATCACTAGAATTTTATACGGGTCAAATCCAAAGCAAGAAAAAAAGCAGGAGCTGAACACGATATGCAGGTACCTCTTTCAAAAAAACTGTACCAAGAATGAAACCATTGGTTGACACGACGCAATCAATAGGCTCACTAATTTATTTTTGGCTGTGTTATGATAAACATTTGATAACTTTATTATACTAAAAGTGTTATGTAGAATAAGGTTCTCATAAACGCGTATTTAATGTGTTTATTTGTTTTTTCTTACGTGCATTCACATGGTAAACTCTAGAATTTATTTCATGTCATATTGAATACAGGGAACGATATGGCTTACTAAAAGCCAGTGGGGTTCACGGACCGAAAAAAAAAAGTTTGGGAAGTTCTGCAAAAAAGGTAGCGCCTGTTTTGATACATGAAAGAGATATTTTCCTTACCCTTCTCACTCGGATTTAATGAGAAAATTGAGATGGACAGCTGTAGGGCAGTGGTTAAAGGTAGTCTGGAGGGGGAGAAAAAGGTAATACGTCTTAATAGGACAAAAGACCTTCGTCAGGGATAGACGGACAAAAACAGGAAGGAAAGAAAGCGAGAACTAAGTAGAAAACATAAAAATGAAGTGAAAACTCCCTGATAAGGATCGCATGGGTGGACACCCCCCAAAAAGGGGATAATAATGCAAGTCATCTGGTTTATTAGAACCTTTCAATGGTTGACTGCAGATGAGCATGCGCCCCGATTTTATTTGTGTGTGTGAGTTTGTATGCGCGCGAACGCTCGCCTGGTACAGTCATGGTCGTGTCACAGCTTGAAAGATTGTCAGAGTGTTCTAGAATTATGGCTGCCAGCCATTTGTTTATTAGTCACCACGTGCACTTTAATGTTTAAAAAATGATCTTCGCAGTTTCATCTGCATGTCTTTATATCGATATTTATGTATGTCTTTCGGACACTTTGTCTCTCTACTTGTTTGTATGTCTCTCTACCTTCTGTCTGTCCGTCTGTCTGTCTGCCCGTCCACTTGTCCGTCTGTCTGTTTCATACTGTATCTGTCTACACGTCAGTCTAAATGTTTTTATAAATTAAAAAAATAGAATGGTATGAAATCAGTTTTGCAAGTTAACGGTACACAGGAAACACGTGACGTTTCGGGTTTTACCCTTCGTCAGCCATAGTTACAAACAGGTGACGAGGACAAGAATTACATATAGGTACTACAAACACATACGATGATACACCAAATGAGTGATACAAGCAGATGGAAAAAGTAAACAACAACGATGATGAGTGAAAAAAGAACAATACTAATACAAGAAAATCTTAAAACCTGAAAGAAATATCTAAACAAGAAAGTAAATAATCAACGAAACGTAAATAGATAATGAACAAAACTATTAACACAAGAACAAAGTCACTTAGCTATATTCTTAGAATAGTACACTAGGATGGCTTGTCCGATAGCGTCTAGGAAGTCTAAATGTTTGACTTATCTAATCTAATATTAATCATATGTGTGTCAATTTATCAGTCTGCCTGTTTACCCCTCAGTTGAACTCTGTCTGTTTACCCCTTTGTCGATCTTTCTGTCTGCTTACCCTTTTGTCGATCTTTCTGTCTGTCGATCTGTCTCTTTGATACTTTGTGTGTCTGCAACGTTATCTATCTATCTATCTATCTATCTATCTATCTATCTATCTATCTATCTATCTATCTATCTATCTATCTATCTATCTATCTACCTACCTACCTACCTCTATCTATCTATCTATCTATCTATCTATCTATCTATCTATCTATCTATCTATCTATCTATCTATCTATCTATCTATCTATCTATCTATCTATCTGTCTGTCTGTCTGTCTAATCTAATCGTCCGCCCGCCCGCCTGCCTGCCTGCTTGCCTGCCTGCCTGTCTGACCTAATGGAACGATAATCTTGTGTGTCTGTCAATCTATAGATCAGTCTATCAGTCTTCCCATTTGCTGATTTTTCTGTCTGTCTACCCATCTGTTGATCTTTCCGTCTCTCTGCTCCTTTGTGTGACACTTTATCTGCATATCTATCTGCCTGCCTATCTGTATATCTTATCTAATAATAATCTAAGTGTATGTCAGTCAGTCTGCCTATCCTATCCTGTCTTGCCTTTTTTTTCCCCTCTCAAACACATTTCCTGTCCACCAGTCTTTCTGCCTTACACTTTATCTACTTACTGGGCCAGTTGTAGCGGAGGATCCATGCTCCACTGGGGACAAAAGGGAATTGATGAGGATGATCAGTCTAGCATTCCATTCCCATTCTGTCTGTCTTAACATGATGTACATATGGATATGTGCATTTTAATTACGTGTGTTACATACATATACATACATATTATATACAGACACACATATACATATATATGTGTGTGTATGTTTATGTGCGGGCGCCACTATCTTGTTTTACGTCTATCTACAGATGGACAGTTTCCTGTTGACATGGGCGTGGTAGAGAGAGATCATGATTTCCTGGACAAGGACTCACTCCAGTCATTATTCAGGTAAAAGAGCTGTAATCTTATCACGGTTGTTTCCCCTCTCATATGTGAGTGCCTTTCCCTTCCCTTTACCCATGTCTTGCCCTGTTACCTCTGAGCACGACGCGTTTGCATCTGTTGTTCTTGTTTTTATTCGAATTGTATTAACGTTTATTTACGTCAGTCCTTGGCGAAAAACGTTGAGTGGATATATTTACCTCAGCTATTTTACTGACTTATCTCGATGCTGGACCTAGAATAGTGCAGTCTCTAACACTTTACTCCCTTACGGAAGTATCTGCTATGAGACTACCTTTATCTATTATCTTACTGACTGCCCCCATGTTGTTCCTGGGGTGGGGAGAATATCTGTGGAGACAAAGAAAGAAAGGCCTACTGCTACTACAAGCATGTCGTAACAGGCGACAAATTTGAGGTTGCGTTTGTGACTGGCAACCTCATCGTGTAAAACAAGTTGCCACAGACACCACCACTGCAGGAGCATGGGGGCTGCTTGGTGCAGGCTTCATGCAAAGGGGATCACGTGCAGTGTTGGCTTCATGCTCCGTTAACATGAAAATGACGATAATGGTGATGATGATGATGATCATACTGACTAAAGCAGCGACTGGCAGAGTGGTTGGAGAGCTTAAGGTAAGGTTAGCGGGTTCGAAACCTGGTATTGTCACGCTCCAGTATACCTGCTATTAATGGGTACCCGATTCTGACCACGATTAAGGGAAGGCAAAAGCCGCCAGGACGTGAACAGATCACCCCAACCTCATAAAGCTGGGACCTAGAACAGGGAAGTCCCTAAAGCCCACCACTCCCCTGCGATAGTAGTATATATGGGCCTATCTTTTATATGGGTCACTGTGCCCATCTAGAAACATTGGTTAAATATTAGCTTCCTGCTCTTTCCCTCTCCCTTCAAATAACACATAAGATGTTACTGCGTGCACCTGTAAAGCCATTTTATTTTTAAAACTGTTGGGTCTTGTTCGTGTCCCTGAACTGATGGTAATTTGAACTCTCGTGGAATATAACTCACTCTATACACACACTGAACACACGAAACACTAATGACATACCCCAGTCTACACGTAATACATAGAACTCTTTGCACACGCACGGTCTATCTTTGCACACGTTTCGTAACCTTCCGTGTGCACATAATATATGACTATAATCAGATTTTTTATTTTTAAATTAGACCATACCAGGCCACATCTCTTATATTTGGAAATTCTCACTAGTAAAACCTACGGACTTTGTGTCTAGGTTGAATGGGGCGGTTCTCACCAAAACGTGACAGTACTTTTATATACTCAATCACTTTTAACTGTTTATACTGTAAGGAGCATCGAGAATGCAGGAGACAGGATGTAGCAACGATGTCTGTCTCTCTCTCTCTCTCTCTCTCTCTCTCTCTCTCTCTCTCTATATATATATATATATATATATATATATATATATCTGTATATATATATATATATATATATATATATATATATATATATATATATATATGCACACACACACACTTCTTTAAAATTTCTTATGGTATGAGTACTATCACATGTTGGCACAAAAGGAAATTAAAAAGCAGATAATGAAACCAAAATAGGTTGAAGCACAACCATACAATTATAAGTCTCGGCGGAACCATAATTAAAAGAATAATAGAAATAAAAAAACAACAGTAGCTAGTGATCAACGTTTAAATAGGAAGACACGAATATAAGATGTTCAAGGATATCAAGAATTCAAAAAGAACAAGTCAAGTAACCACAGAGTTTAAAAAAATAGCCAGCAATAATAAACTCCAAACCTCAGAAATGAGGCACCTGAGAAAGGTAGTTGAAATCTTCTTCTTCTCGTTCGCTGTTGTTTAGTAATGTCTACACAAGAAGTCCGGTTCTCTGGATGTATGTTGCTGTGGTTGAAAGTTCTTCAAGACTCCCAAACAGCTTTGTGTGGATGTGCGTCTCTGTGGGCCAATGTTCAGTTCGCAATTGACTAAGCATGTGGCAGTATTGCAGGATATGTTCGGCTGTCTGTGCTGCCTGTCCACACGTACATAGGGGTGATGGGACCAATCTCAGTCTGTATAAGTGACTGTTCAGTCTGTTATGTCCTGTTCTAATACGGAACAGGATCACCTGTTTTGCTCGATCAAGATAGTGATAGTTGTCTCTTTGTTGGTCAATTTTCCTGATGGCCCTGATAAGGGTCTTCTTTTCCTGGAATGTGATTGTTTGTTCTTTTTGTTCCTGTGTTGCTCCCTCTTTTGCTAACGTATCTGCTCTCTCATTTCCTGGTATGCCACAGTGTGATGGTATCCACTGTAGCACTACCCTTATTTTGATACTTACTTCGCATAGGGCTTTTTTTAAACTCTGGCAGTTTATCACTGTTGAGGGCTTGCAGAACTGACATTGCATCGGTAAGGAATACAACCTGCTGACATTGGCTTATTGTGTTATTTATTATTCCTGCAGCAATGCTTAAGGCCTGTACTTCAGCAGAGTAGTTTAAACAGAATATTCCAGTAGGTGAACAGGTGGATTCGTTTTCTTTGTCTGGATAGACCACATAAACTCCTGCGCCTCCGTTCTTCACTGCTCTGGTTGCAGATACATCAGTATATACTTGGATCCATGCTTCTCTGGGGTATAGTTCTTCAATCATGTCACATGCTGCTATTTTCCTTTGGAGAGTATTTAGCTCTCCCATGGGGCAGGTGGTAGTTATGGAGGTCTTAATGCTGAAATTTTATTGGTCCCATGGGGTTGGGAGGAGTGTTGAAATTATTTCCTTAGTGATGTCTGGTAGTTCATCCTTGTATGTTCTGATTAGTTTTTTGGACCGATGCACAAAGCTGCTTCTCTTCAACCTCCCACTGGCTAAATCTCTAAATCTAGTTTTCATTGGATGTGCTGGCATGTTCTTGTACTTTTCTGCTTGGATCAGGGTCTTAGTGTCTCGTCTGTAGAATAAAGGTGGAATGCCTGTGATTTTTTCCATTTCGTTTATTGGTGTGGTCTTCATGGCACCCGTGATCAACCGAAGCGCTTGATTGTGTACCTTATCCAAGGCTTGTAGGTGTGATTTGGCTGCTGTAGACCATGCTGCTGATCCGTACTCTAATATAGGTCTTATTGCATCTGTATAAACTTTCTTTAGTGTTGTTTCATTAGCTTCCCAACTTGATCCAGCTATTTTCCTCAGTATGGCAAGTTTTCTTCTTGCTTTGGCCTCTGTTCTCTCGATGTGGTGCCTCCATGTCATTCTCTTATCTAATGTAATGCCCAAGTACACTGGTTCCTTGTCTGTTTGGATATGTATATTTCCAAGTCGTATCTCTCCTGCTTTGTCTTTGTTTGAGAGCGTGAAAAGTGTTGTTGAGGATTTTTTAGCGTTGATCTGCACCATCCATTTTTCTGCTAATGCTGCTATGTTGTCTGCTGCCCTTTGTATTCGCTTATTAGCGATAGTTAGATGTTCTTCTACACACCACACCACCAAGTCGTCAGCGTATAGGGCAGCTCTCACACCTTGTGGCAGGTCGTCGATGAGGTCATTGATGAACACAAGGAACAGGGTGGGAGACAAATACTGAGCCTTGAGGAACTCCATGTTTTAGGAGGATTTTCTTGCTGTTGTGGCCTTCCATGGTGACTCTTGCTTTCCGATTGTGTAGGAACGACTGGATCCATTTTCTCATATTATTCTTGATTCAGTTTCTTTGCAGTTATACTATTAACCCGTCTTTCCATACTTTGTCAAAAGCTTTTTGGAGATCTATCAATAGGGTAAAGACTTTTTTCTTTTCTTGGAAGGCATCTTCAACGATCTGGGACAGGTATGTGATTTGGTCTTCTCTGCTGCTGCACTCTCTAAACCCTACTTGTTCTGGCACTAAAATTTTCTCGGATTCCAAGTACCATTTCAGTCTTCTGTTGATCATCCTCTCCATTGTCTTACATACACAGCTAGTTAGGCTTATTGGTCTGTAGCTGGTGGCCTTCCTGTTGTCTTTTCCTTTCTTTATGATGGGACACATGAGCGCCTCTCTCCATGTCTGTGGCACACTGCCTGTCATCCAACTGTAGTTGTATATTTGCAACAGTTTGCTCATTGCTGTATATCCTAGGTGTTTTAGCATTTCGTTGGTTATACCATCCGGGCCTGGTGATTTCCTGTCTTTAAGTTTCCACAAGGCTGTTTTTAACTCTTCCATATTGAATGGTTTGGACGTAACGTCCGGACTGTTTTCATTAATTCTAGTGTGGATTATTTCTTGACGAATGTCTCATTGTCTGCGTAAATTGACGGAGATGTTACTTTCATTTCTGTAGGATTCCGCAAATATGTCTGCTGCTTGTTTGCCGGTATATAGTTTCCCTGCATCGTCTAGTGTAATTGTTTGTCATGGAGAATTGTTATCGTCATTCAATTGTTTAGTGAGTTTCCACAACTTTCTCCCTTCCTTTTCAAGGTTTAGTTTATAGGTTTTTTTCCTTCCAGCTTCTCCTCTGGGCTTCTAGTTTTCCTTTGATGAATTTTGCTTTTGCCTTTTGTAGCATGATATGGTTCTGTTGGGATGGTTGTACCTCTGCAGTGTGCCTTGCTTCGTTCATTTGGTAGTTGAAATAACAAGAAGAGACATGGTCCGCAACCAAACGATACGTCAGGGCCTAAAAGCACAACCCCTGCAGACCCAAGTAGAACAATCCCAACTATGACGGTTTGGCCATGTCTGCAGAATGGGAGAAGATCGGCTGCCACAGGTATGGGAGGTTAAGAGCCAGGGATCTAGACCTCCAGGACGACCCAGAGTCCGCTGGGAGGACAACATTAGACAATCTCTGAAGGCCGAGGACTAGAATGGAACCAGGCCAGGAGGAAGACAGCCGATTGTATAGTATGGCACTCTCTTTTCCAAATCTCTACACCTCACGGTAGAAGAGGAACGACTAAGTAAATAATAAACTGCTCAGAAACAATAGTGACATGACAGAAGAACAATAAATTGCGTAAAACTTAAAGCATTAAATTATAGTCCGTTCGGAAATTCGTGCCCACAGAAAGCGTCAATTTTCTCCAAAACTGTTTGTTGTATGGACATGAATTTTTGCATGCAGTCTTAGATTTTCCATGCAGTTATTAATATATTTTTTGCCCTTACAAAACTCATGTCATGTTCGAATTTTCTTCTTTACGTTATATAAAAAACTCTTACTGTTGTCTGGGTTAATTTTTAGTAGTTTTACAGGAAAGTTACAAGATCCGTTCAAAAATATTTCTTTTTGTTTGAATTAGTTACTCGCGACTGTGTACAATAGGTGCGCACTCGTGCGGACATGTAGTCACTACACTAATTTAAAAAAAAAATTATTTTGAACAGATCTTGTAACTTTCCTGTAAAACTAAGAAAAATTAACCCAGACAACGGTAAGAGTTTTTTTTATATAACGTAAAGAAGAAAATTCGAACATAACATGAGTTTTGTAAGGGCAAAAAATATATTAATAACTGCATGGAAAATCTAAGACTGCATGCAAAAATTCATGCCCATACAACAAACAGTTTTGGAGAAAATTGACACTTTCTGTGGGCACGAATTTCCGAACGGACTATAATTAGTTTTTTTTTTTTTGTTTGTTTGTTTTGTTTTTTTTTTTAAATAAAATTTTACCTGGTTTAGACGTGGAGCGCCCCATTCAACTTAGACACAGAGTTTGTTTGTTTATTTTAGGGCGCATGTCCAAATTTAAAAGACCCCGCGGTCTGCTTTTTACTGCTCCACCAGAAGTAAAGGTCAAGGTAGTCCCGTAGTAGTTACTACCGTAGGGGAGTGAAGTGTTAGAGACTTCACCACACTAGGTCCAGCATCGAGAGCAGGGGTGACCAGTTCCCTTCCTTGCTGCCTCACTAACTCAAAGCAGAGTCAGATACCCATTTATTGTTGGGTAGATTGGAGCTGGACGATACCGGGATTCGCACCCGGCACCTTTGCTGCGACAGACCAGCGCTCTAACCACTCTGTCAATCGGACGCTGAATACGAGAACTGTATTTATTTAATCATTAGTCGTCAGCTCCCTGGGGAGCATAAACCTTTGACAAATTCATGCCAAGCCTTTCTGCCCTACATTATTTGTTCCAGGTCTTTCCAAGTCTCCTTTATCCCTTTCATGGCTACCTCTATACTTTTTTTTTTATCCTAGGAATTTCAGAACAAGTACTGTCTTGTAATGCTATAGGTTTCCTCAGTGTGTGCTCCTCTCCAACATCGGCGTCTTCTACTCATCTCTTGTTCCACTGGTACTTGTCTGGTTCTTGTCATCTCTTGTTCCACTGGTACTTCTCTGGTTCTTGTCATCTCTTGTTCCACTGGTACTTGTCTGGTTCTTGTCATCTCTTGTTCCACTGGTACTTCTCTGGTTCTTGTCATCAGTTCCACATTGGTGTTCTTGTCATCAGTTCCACATTGGTGTTCTTGTCATCAGTTGTTCCACTGGTACTTGTCTGGTTCTTGTCATCAGTTGTTCCACTGGTACTTGTCTGGTTCTTGTCATCTCTTGTTCCACTGGTACTTGTCTGATTCTTGTCATCTCTTGTTCCACTGGTACTTGTCTGGTTCTTGTCATCTCTTGTTCCACTTGTACTTGTCTGGTTCTTGTCATCTCTTGTTCTACTGGTACTTGTCTGGTTCTTGTCATCAGTTCCACATTGGTGTTCTTGTCATCAGTTCCACATTGGTGTTCTTGTCATCAGTTCCACATTGGTGTTCTTGTCATCAGTTCCACATTGGTGTTCTTGTCATCAGTTCCACATTGGTGTTCCACATTGGTGTTCTTGTCATCAGTTCCACATTGGTGTTCTTGTCATCAGTTCCACATTGGTGTTCTTGTCATCAGTTCCACATTGGTGTTCTTGTCATCAGTTGTTCCACTGGTACTTGTCTGGTTCTTGTCATCAGTTCCCCATTAGTGATCTTGTTATATTATTTCAAACCTCCTGCTCTGCGCAAACACCAATTTGTAAAGGCCTGCAATTAAATCTTTACTACGAAAGTCTATAATTATTTACGATTAAAAAAACTTAAGATTGAAATTTTTAATTACTAATTATACAGTAAGAAATAAATAATAGCGAAAGGCGTTACTTGTAAGATAATTGCAACAGTCGACTGTATTATCGACAATTAAAGACACAGTGTAACCTAATTATAAACCCACCAGGGGTTAAACAAAATATTTGAATCCATTAATTTAAAAAAGCAAATTTGTACACACAGCGTAATTCTTCACACACAGTGCATAAAGTCTTTGTGTACGTACAGTAAATCATCTTGTGCACACATTATAACTGTTTCCTTATGTATAGCGTAGTCAGGGCTGGCTCGTAGGCGGTGGGAGGGGTGGTACCTCACCGGGCACCAAACTATGTCGGAGGCGCCGACAATTATTTTTGAAAAAAAAAAAAAAAAAACAGCAGCAGCATAAAAACATTAAAATTGTAAAAGACCAAGAATAATTGAACAGATTTCAGTGTAAAACATTATTTGTTATATAAAACTGATTTTCCTAGCTGAGTTAGGAAGGATGTGTCACTTTCTTTCAAGTGAAGTTTAATTATGTAAAATATAATTTAGTTTGAATCTGCCCCCGCTAAAAATTACATACACGTTGCTCTGATTCGAACTTCCAAATAATGTGAAATCTAAAAACAGACATGATGTTATCAAGGTAGATCTGTAGAATGCCATAACAAAAACAGCTGTGCTATGGACTCCTGAAGGAAAGCGAAAGAGAGGCCGACCAAAAACAACTTAGCAGAGAACTGTAGAGGCCGAGATGCAAAGAATGAACCAGAGCTGGGGCACTGCATGAAGGATAGCCACCGACTGAGCAAAGTGGAAGCAGTTTGTTGCTGCCCTACAAGACGCCACCATGCGTGGTGACCACTGACTGCTTTGACAGTCGGCGGCTAAGGATCTTCTTCATCTTCCTCGTTCGCCTTCAGACTTCCACATTAATGACTTTAATAAAGGCAGTTGTCTGTCTATTCAAGGTTCCTGGTATCTCCAAACAGTTTTTCGTTGATAGAAGTGGGGTGTTGCCATATGTTACTCCGTTCTTTGCTGTAGGTTGGGCAGGACAGCAGCAGGTGTTCTGCTGTCATCGGGCTGGTGCTGCAGGTGCAGAGAGAGAGAGAGAGAGAGAGAGAGAGAGAGAAGAGAGATCTGTAGAGAGCTCAAGTGTTTCTAAAGTAGAATCCCACAGCTCCTCTATTGCCTGCCGCTGGTCTACCATATACAAATAAAGCCATACATGGTAAATGCGACGCTTAGACGTTTGATCATCTAAAATACAGAGACCAGCAGGACTTTGAAGCCAGTTCACCTGTCTTCTGAGTAAACATGATTGAGTGCACACCCTTCGTAGGCGCTGCTCATCTGTTTGATGTTAGGGTTTTGTGTTTGATCATTCTATCCTGTCATATAAATGTACAAGTCCTAAAATTTTTTGACCATATTTAACTGCTAGGTTGTGTGTTACCTACGGCTGGGACCTTTAACGATTAATTAATCGATTAGTCGATTAAGATTTTTTAATCGATTCATTGATAAAACTAATTTTATTCCATTATTCAATTATTAGCGCTTTTTTTTTTTTTTTTTTGCTGTATTGCGAGAGAATTTGCTATGTTAGAGGTTTGTGATATCACATTTAGCAAGTACGGTCAATAATAATAAATTGTTTGGTTGTAACTTTTCAGTATTTTCATTATATTTTTAGGACGATGTTGTCTTATAACACGTAAAATAAATAAAGTCCTTAGTGATTGGAAAAAAATATGTTATTTGTGATTTATTATAATTTATCAAACTGTTGGAAATTGATCGATTAATCTTCCATTAATGAAATACGATTAATCGATAACGATTTTTTTCTTTTATCAATCCATTCTTATGAGATCTGACATAAATTCTTAACATCCAGTTTAATATGGGGCTGATGGGCAAGAGATGATTTCCTCACGTTGTAACCCGGATATTTAACGAGATTACGTCACCTGAAATGTTAAAGACAAACACGTCTTGGAGAAGGGTCAGCGAGAGGGATGGGAGGGCGTAAAATTAATTGGTCTGACTCGCATAAAATTGGTACAACTGCGCCACCTACACCTAAGAAGAACAAAAAACACAGAAAGAAGTACACAAAAAAATAATAGAAAAAAGCAAGTACTGTAAAGAATATCTGTACAAATAATGCCCTTACAAATATTGCCCCTTCCAAATACTGCCCACTGCAGATAATGCCCCTTACTAATACTGCCCCTCTACAAATAATGCCACATGGAAATAATGCCCATTACAAATACTGCCCACCACAAATAATGTTCCTTAAAAATACTGCCCACCACATGTCTTTTACAAATAATGTCCCTTACAAATACTGCAATCTACAAATAATGCCCCTTACAAATACTGCCCTCTACAAATAATGTCCCTTACAAATAGTGCCCTCTACAAATAATGCACCTTACAAATACTGCCCACCACAAATAATGTCCCTTACAAATACTGCCCACCACATATAATGTCCCTTACAAATAATATCCATTACAAATACTGCCCACCACATATAATGTCCCTTACAAACAATGCCCATTACAAATACTGCCCACCACAATAATATCCCTTACAAATAATGGACCTTACAAATACTGCCATCTACAAATAATGTCCCTTACAAATACTGCCCACCACAATTAATATCCCTTATGTCCCTTACAAATACTGCCGCCTACAAATATTGTCCCTTACAAATACTGATGTCTACAAATAATGTCCCTTACAAATACTGCCCACCACAAATATGTCCTTTACAAATAATGTCCCTTACAAATAATGTCCCTTACAAATACTTCCCACCACGTCTAATGTCCCTTACAAATAATGTCCATTACAAATACTGCCCTCTACAAATAAAGTCCCTTACAAATACTGCCCACCACAAATAATGTCCCTTACAAATAATGTCCCTTACAAATACTGCCCACCACAAATTATGTCCTTTACAAATAATGTCCCTTACAAATACTACCCACCACGTATAATGTCCCTTACAAATTTACAAATACTGCCCTCTACAAATAATGTCCGATACAAATACTGTCCAGCACAAATAATGTCCCTTACAGATACTGTCCCTTACAAATACTGCCCACCACATATAATGTCCCTTACAAATACTGGCCACCACATTTAATGTCCCTTACAAATAATGCCCATTACAAATACTGCCCACCACAATAATATCCCTTACAAATAATCTACCTTACAAACACTGCCATCTACAAATAATGTGCCTTACAAATACTGCCCACCACAATTAATATCTCTTACAAATAATGTCCCTTACAAATACTGCCGTCTACAAATATTGTCCCTTACAAATACTGCCGTCTACAAATAATGTCCCTTACAAATACTGCCCACCACAAATATGTCCCTTACAAATAATGTCCTTTACAAATAATGTCCCTTACAAATACTACCCACCACGTATAATGTCCCTTACAAATAATGTCCATTACAAATACTGCCATCTACAAAAAAATTCCCTTAGAAATACTGCCCACCACAAATAATGTTCCTTACAAATAATGTCCCTTACAAATACTGCCCACCACAAATTATGTCCTTTACAAATAATGTCCCTTACAAATTCTACCCACCACGTATAATGTCCCTTACAAATTTACAAATACTGCCCTCTACAAATAATGTCCGTTACAAATACTGTCCAGCACAAATAATGTCCCTTACAGATACTGTTTCTTACAAATACTGCCCACCACATATAATGTCCCTTACAAATACTGGCCACCACAATTAATATCCCTTACAAATAATGTCCCTTACAAATACTGCCGTCTACAAATATTGTCCCTTACAAATACTGCCGTCTACAAATAATGTCCCTTACAAATACTGCCCACCACAAATAATGTCCCTTACAAATACTGCCCACCACAAATATGTCCCTTACAAATAATGTCCTTTACAAATAATGTCCCTTACAAATACTACCCACCACGTATAATGTCCCTTACAAATAATGTCCATTACAAATACTGCCATCTACAAAAAAATTCCCTTAGAAATACTGCCCACCACAAATAATGTTCCTTACAAATAATGTCCCTTACAAATACTGCCCACCACAAATTATGTCCTTTACAAATAATGTCCCTTACAAATACTACCCACCACGTATAATGTCCCTTACAAATTTACAAATACTGCCCTCTACAAATAATGTCTGCCATCAATGTTACCTATACCTTGTAGCGGTATGACAGCTTGCGTACCCTGACAATCCCCAGAGCTATGCCAGTGGGAGTTTTACTCCTGCTAGGTTCAACCAAGCTGGACTGGTCTGTGTGGGTAGGGGTCAGACAAAAGCTGGTACCCTGGTCCTCCAGGTTGGGGGTTTTAGCATAGGGCTGACACCCCTGTCTGTGTAAAAAAAAAACAATGAAGTTACGGAAACAACAATAAATGAACAAACTTTGCTACCATCATAGCTGGCAGATGCTGGAGCTGGGTTGGTGATGTCCTCAGAAGAGACCCCGATGCCATCACAAGAACAGCTATGCTTTGGACCCCTGAAGGAAAACGAAAGAGAGGCCGACCAAAAACAACTTGGCGGAGGACTGTGGAGGCTGAGATGCAAAGAATGAACCAGAGTTGGGGCACTGTACGAAGGATGGCCACCGACCGAGCAAAGTGGAATCAATTTGTTGTTGCCCTACAAGACGCCACTAGGCGTGATGGCCACTGACTGCTTTGACGGTCGGCGGCTAAAGATCAAAGAAAAGAGAAACAAATAATGTCCGTTACAAATACTGTCTAGCACAAATAATGTCCCTTACAGATACTGTCCCTTACAAATACTGCACACCACATATAATGTCCCTTACAAATACTGCCCACCACAAATAATGTCCCTTACAAATACTGGCCACCACATTTAATGTCCCTTACAAATAATGCCCATTACAAATACTGCCCACCACAATAATATCCCTTACAAATAATGTACCTTACAAACACTGCCATCTACAAATAATGTCCCTTAGAAATACTGCCCACCACAATTAATATCCCTTAAAATAATGTACCTTACAAACACTGCCATCTACAAATAATGTCCCTTACAAATACTGCCCACCACAATTAATATCCCTTACAAACAATGTCCCTTACAAATACTGCCGTCTACAAATATTGTCCCTTACAAATACTGCCGTCTACAAATAATGTCCCTTACAAATACTGCCCACCACAAGTAATGTCCCTTACAAATAATGACCTCTTTTATGCATCGTCACTATGTTTTACCGAAAGACTTGTTCCATTAAGTCGAACACTTCACCAGTTTGTCTTCCCATCAAATTTCTCAACCTATTCTTGTCCTACGGCGTCTTGTGCGCCCTGTATGATTACGTGAAACCGGAGAAACAGGTTTTGACGCCCTAATTACTTGGCATTCTATGGACGTAATCCGATCGTTCCGTGTACAAAGCCCAAGTACGCTGTAGTTGGTTGCGTGCCCTTTCGTCAAGTTATGCTGTAACGTGTAACGTGATTTTTCGGCCCAACAAAGTGGGCCTGTTTTAGATGCCGACCTCATTGTGATGGCCTTCGATAGTTTTAATCCCTTAATTCTTGCGGAATTAGGGATAAACTGTTTAACACCGCAG